>VUQR01008773.1:8037-26625 GCA_015108515.1 Hemichromis elongatus | reverse complement strand
AAGGTGTTGCGGATAAAAACAACAAAATCAAACCAGTACTGGTACCAAAAAAAAAAAAGAAAATATATTCATAACACACGGGAAAAGACCCAGGGAAACGGAGCTAATGATAAAAACGTAAAAAAAAAAAAAAAAAAAAAATCAACCTGACCTAATAGTTGTAATTTTTGGCCGGTTGTGTTCTCAGCTCACTGAATTTTTGTGTAGATTCGCTGCAGTTTTCTGTAACCACACTCTCTCCTCATACTGATGTGATGAATAGGATATGATACATGTATGCAGTTCTATGCAGTTGTCATTTTCAACCATTAGGAACCTTTGAACACCTCTGCCAAAAATAATGAACACACGAATATTTACAACATTTGTACAGTTGTAGGCATTCTCATAGTTATCGCTTTATTATTTCAGTTTCTACCTGCATTTACAGTATTCCTGGTTTATGTCTATTGACTCCAGTGCCAAAGTGTGTATTTTTATTTACAATCTGTGTGAATGGTGTATGAATGTGTGATTTCATGAGTATAGTCGAAAGCACTTTCAGTGCTAAGTGCTAGAGTAAAAAAGCATAGATTGTCCGAGCGCCAAGGTTCTCCCTTCCCCAATTCAAATGAGACCTCCCTCATATCTTTCTTTAATATTAGGTTTCCATCAAGGTCAAGAACATGTTTGGGTTTTATTTTGACTATTTGGCCTATTGGATTATTTGTCTGAGAAAGCACAGGAGGAGGAGCTTTTTTTATTTGTAAATGTCTCACCTAATTAAGTGGCTTTTTGTGCTTTAGCAGGTTTTAGCATTTCAAGAAAAAACTACATAGATTATTCCAGTTTGGTGCCTGCTGGTCCTCCTCTCTGCCTGATGGAAGAGAAAGTGGCGGTTTTGTTAAGAGAAACAAAAATGTATTGCTGCAGCTGCCATTTTCTTTTGTTGTTTAAGTCTGGGCTCAGCCCCTCTTCCTCTCCTCGTCTCCCCTAACCTAACCCCTAGCTGTTGCCTTTACCCTAGTGTCCAGGAGGGGCACGGCAGAAGCAATATATTTCCATACAGAGTAAAACTGCAAACTTCCCCAAACTCCATTCTTGATCAGTAAGAAACTCAGCATATTTGGAACCAGGGAATCTGCAGATCATGTTTTGGGTGTCAGTTTTTGACAATTCCCTCAAAATTCAGCCAGACACGTAAATGGCGGTCATGTTGCTTGGAACGCTGGAAAATTTGTGTAAGTTTAAAAAGGTTTACAATTAACAAAATGAAATCCCAATTCCATGCTGGAATATAAGGATATATTAAATAAAACTTCTTATTCTGTTGTCTGCATAAATCAAGGATCCGAAATGGAGACTGAAATTGTAAAATATTCTAAAATTTGACAAAACATTTTATTTAGACAAATATTTATGTATGACTAATTATATATGTAATGTTTGTCCTGTGAATGCTCAGTTTAAATTGTTGTAACTCATCAGTCACATCAAAGTGCTGCAGTCTGTTCCTCGTTCAAAATTTGGAGTCTAGGATGATGCTTAAGCTCTTCTGTGTTTCAGCTTGCAGAAACATTTTACATGGCGACAAAGACTGACAAATTGATAGAAGTCGAGAAAAAGCTGTATACTATCTTTAAAAAGCGCTTTGCTAATTCAAATAAAGTGGGAAAAAGGTGGCTTCAGTGAAGAAAAAGTAATCTAAACACTGAAAAGGTCAGTATTGAAGCCACACAATGAAACGTCACAATGTGATACTACAAAATAACAAAATAGTGAGTTTGCAGCCTAAAGTGATGTCACATAATGAGATGGTGTCAGTATGATGGGTCTCATATGGTGCTTTATAGGTACTCTACTTTTTCATCTTCAGTAAAGGTTGGATTTGTGTTGCTGTTTGTCAGACAGAAGTGTATTTTACTTCTAAAATCATTTATTGTACCTAAACATTTTGGTTACATCCAGTTCTGAATTTGATCAGTGGACACTTCTCTGCAATTAAAAAAACAACAACAATTTGTCCCCTCCTACGTCGGGGTCTCGTTAGACTTTTGAAACATGAAAAATTAAAGCCTGGTTTCTGGAAAAAACACAAAAAATGTTATGGTTTGTTTTGTATGCCAGGAAATTGTCATTCTTCTTCCAGGTTAATATTGAGGTCTGTCAGCAGTGACGAGAGCCTTGCCAACTGTCCATGCAGCAGGAAACATGCCTCTATTTTTTTTTCTCTCTCTTTTGGTTGGTTGGTTGTGTGGACCAATGGCATGGTAGTGTGGCGTCAGCAGGGAGAGGCTTCTGTCAACTGCTCCTCCAGTTATTTTTACATTCTATCCTCTTTGTGTCTCAGCACTTCATCATGCTTTCTGCTCCCAGCTCATGCATTTTAATGTCTGACCCATATTTCATAGGATCTGCACACACACACACAAACACGCACCAGGGAAACTTTGAAGTCCTGGTTTGGGAAAAAAAAGAAACCAAGGTTGTGGGCGAAGATCTGCAACCTTTCACTGTTGCTGATTAAATTTACACTGAAAAGCAGCAGAAAAACAGTGGATCAGGTTCAGATCAGGAGACGAGCAACCAAAACTGAAGATTTTTGGCTTTAATTGCACCTTTACTTATCAGTAAATGGGTTTTAAGAAGCAGATGAGTTTCATCTCTGTTTCTGGTGGATGACTCTAAAGAGTCCTGTACATGTAACACGATTTACATGTATTTATTAAAATGAACCTTAAAAATGATTTATATAATATAAAATGAAACATGAACGACTACTAAATCTGACATTTGTATAGACTTCGATATGGTTCCGCGGTGTTATACCGAAATTGTTTCTGTAAATCCAATAGTACAAAATATTTTTGAGGTAAAAATATTCTCCAAATATTTGCAAATAATTTTCCCTCACCTAGCAGATGCTCATAAATTCAAAAATAAAACTGCATTTGATTTTCATAAAGTAAAAAATAAATTTTCCTTTAAAACTTCAGTTAAGAATTAAAGTTATTAAAAGGATTAACTAACGGAGGCAGTTTTATTGCTTTTTTGCTGATTCAAAAAATTCAGGCCAGGCGAAATGTAGTAAAAAGAAAATTATGAGTGAAACACAGGAACACACAGCGTGAGGGAAGGACGGGCCCCTCACGAGGAAGGCTGAGGGTGCGTTTCAATAGTCAATTTTGCTAAGAAAGGTTCCTCACTGAGAGACATGACCCAGACGTATCTGTGTGCTGGTCATAATAAGACCTGTTCCAATTACTAAGGAAAGGCACTTCAGTGATTCCTTTAGCATAGGATACCCTGAACCATCCTTTATGAAATGGAACAACAACACGCCGTCCCATAATTAATTGCATGTGACCATACATGAAAACAATCGACATGATAAACAGAGTACTGATCAGGTAAAATTTTAATTGTAACTGCATTTTCCATTTCGTGCCATAACCTGTTGAAATATTTTGAATTTTTAACAAAAGTTTGTTAAACTCGCAGCTGAATTCTGAACAACACTGTTGGAATAAAAACTGCTTCTTGTTGAGTTTAGTTGTGTGAGCTCAAGATTATGATTTATATTAACTGATAAAGGTGTACTTAAGGTGCAGTAAAATCAGTGTTCATTAGTGAGAGTTGCTGTGTTTCAGTCTTTAACATTAATTTGTGCTTCAGGACAGCTGGAATAAGGGATTTCTATTACTGCAGTCATAGAAATCGTAAACGGGGAGGAGCAAAGGAGTTGCACTGGATCACAGCAGTAAAATATAAGTATTGGATTTACATGGATTACATTTTGTGGGTTGTTTTATAGGCTAGATTTGGTATTGGTATTGTGATACTGTAATTGCACTTTATTTATAATTTATATTTATTTATAATTGCACTTTACTAGCAGTGCGCTTTAATTTATTTGCAAAAATGCAGCAAGTTCCCTTCAGTAAAGAGAGAATGTGAATTGGTAGCTCAAAATCAGCAGACTCTAGAAGGGAGCATGAGGGAGAGTGCTGCAGTCTTGCCAACCAAAATAATGCAGTGTAAATGTGGGTTTCATGCAAGTGTTAATTTCTAAAAACTGCACGGCAATTGAGATGAAGGAGAGGAAGCTGGAGGAGAATGAATATGATTAAGTCTTGTGATAGAAGTACCTGAGCACTGTGCAAAAGGTTCTGAGGATTAGGATCAGATTTATCCAGGTGAGAGCTGCATTGTTACAAACTGTTTTACTATGTAAATCTGAAATAGTTAGTTAGTAAATATGGTCCTAAGTTTTCCTTCTTATTTAAGATTCCATTCTTTGTAATGGATGAATATTTTTGACAGCCTGTTCTTGCTTATAAAAAAAAAAAACAAGGTTAGAACGATGATGAAGTAAGATGCATGTTTTCTAGTCCATCTCCTGTACTTGTAGTTTTAACACAGCAGACATCTGGCATCACATTGTTAAGGACAGATTAGTATAAGGCTGTTTCCATTCTCAGCACCCAGGTCTTCTCTTTTCCTAAGTCCTTAGCAATTCTCCTATCCACTTTTCTTTGACCTCAATGACATTTTCATCATGGTAACAGAAAAGAAGTTAGAAATAGTAGATAGGATGTACTTTTGGAATGCACCCCGAGACATTAATATATAGAGGAGGCGATTAGGGCAGAGTGGACACACCTGGAGAACACAGCTGAACAAAATTTAACTGATACGACAGGGGAAGGAAAACACAACATCTCACACACAAGACAAGCAAATATAAAAAACAAAAGGAAAATAGGAAGTACATGAACCTGACACTTGGACTAAAGGATATGGTGATGGCAGACTGGAAAGACAAAGGGACTAAATGCAGAGAACTGAACGTGGGAAAATGAATTGACACAAAGACACGACTACATGAAAGGACAGAGGACAGGGAATGCAGACAGAGACGGAACAGACAGACCAGACATGCATGTGTACATGACTGGGAGGATAACAAAACAGGGAGTCAAGACTAGGGCACACTGGACATGAAGGAGAACAAACACAAACAAAAATCAAGAATTTTTATTTTTTTTTAAAAATCAGAGGCACTAGAAAATATCATAATCAGGAACTAAAAGATCATTCTTACACTTTCAAAGAAAAAAATAAATCTTCTCTTGTCGAAGATCCAGGACCATGACTTTACGTGTCTTTAAAAGAGTTTCATATTATTATTGTTCAGCTGTATGTAAATGTTTGAATTTTTAATTGTCAAACACTTTTATTTTCAGACCCATTGTATGTAAAATACATAAATAAGTTCATATTGATTTACCTAGAACAAAGACAAAAAAGGGAGATGGTTAAACATAAACTCTCTTCTAGGATTTCTGACCTTTTCTTTTTATCAGGTCAAAGTCTTGACTGGCCTGATTTTCCTTTAAAATAATATAAAATTAAATGAATCCAACTGAGAAGAACTGATAGAAACTCATTAGACTTTCCCAAACTATTAAAAAATACAGTAGAGCTTTTTCAAAGCTCCTATGTATCACAGTACAGGAACAGAGTTAGTGAAGGTCACAAGTGATCTCATGGCCTCTGACAGTAGACTTGCCCTGTAAGACCTTGGTGCAACATTTCACACTGTTGACCAAAACATTTTATTAAAGAGATTAGAGCATGCTGTCGATATAGGTACGGTACTGCACTAATGGGAATTAAAATATATCTATATCTACTATCACCCTGCAGTCAAAGCCAGATATTGTTTTTAAAAGCAACAGTACAAATTAACCACAAGCTTGTTCCAAATGTATTGAAAATATTTAAAAAATGTATTGAGAAATTTTCTCTATATATCTAGGAGAGCTGAAAACACCACCTCCTGTTTGGAGCTGTAAGATGCATATTAAAAGTCTCTCAGTGATTTTTTTTTTTAAATTACTGAGCACTGGTTAGATCTGACTTGCTGGTGAGGTTCCCATAATGCTATGATTAATGGGATTAATGAACATCAGTGCAACTGACCGTCTCTTTTTGTAATCTCACAATCCTGCAACAATAAGGACAAAAACTGGAAAAAAAAAACTGGAAAAACACTAAACCTACATATAAACTTAAAAAAAAGAAAGAAAACTGTGTAATACCAGCGTGATCACTTGGTGTAAAACCAAGTGATCAGTGGGTTTAAATTGGGGGAAACGTTGATTTAAAAAATCTCTGGCTCTTTCACTGCATGTCTTTTGTCTTGTTTTTTTCCCTTCCCCCTGAATGGTCGTGGTAGATGGCTGCCCCTCCCTGAGCCTGGCTCTGCTGAAGGCTTCTTGCCATTTACAGGGAGTTTTTCCCTTTTCCACTGTTGCTAAGTGCTTGCTCATAGGGGATTGTCTCATTGCTGGGGGTTTCTCACTGTATTATTGTAAGGGTTTAACTTACAGTCTAAAGAGTCATAAGGTTACTTTTGTTGTGATTGTTTTTGTTGTGACTAAATTCAAAATTGAGTTCAGTTTTGCTTGATCAGAAATAGTGCAATATCTGCTGAACAGTCAAGTGTGTTGTTTTCAGATTTATCTTAAAAAATCAAATATTCTTTTTATAAAAGATAGGGTATATTTAGGATATAGTTTGACGTAATGGCAAGTAGTGATAAGTTGAAACAACAACAATGTGTTGGAATGGTGTAAGGAAACATAATGTCACGTTACATGTTGTGATGTTACAGTTCAGTATTATGAACGTGATACAGTAACAATGCTTTAAGTCATTGTAGATCTAACTGATTTTATGTAAATGACCACGGCAGACCCGGAGACGCGTTCAAGCTTTTAAACATACTTTATTAAACCACGCGGTTGCTGCGCACACATTCAGAGCTGCATCTCTCCTGCTGCCAGCTCAACATACCAACACAACAACAACCACCCCCACAGGACAAGGTGCAAATACTTAAGGCGGCGGGGCATGATTGCGGATGCCGTGCAGGTGTGTCCGCCTTCCCTGCACGGCACCGCAGGCCAGGCCCGCCACACTAAGATTTTAACTGAAATGTTATTTCTAGAATGAGAATATGTTATAGAATGAAACAAAAGCCATCACAGGCCACCTGTGGCGGCTTGCTAGGTGCTTGCTCAGATTTGAAGTTTAATTTTTTGTTGTGGAAAGAACTTTTCTTCCCACATAGAGTGCACAGCGGATACTAATGTTTTTGTCACTTTTACAGAATAAAACTTGAAGTAATGTAAATACTTCCACGCTTTTAACGCTACATGGCCGTACTCTCTCCCGAACTCTATATTATCCATTGTTGATCTACACACGTCTTTTGCTGCCATGGACGTCACGCATGCTTAAGTCAATGTCATGAGATACTCCCACAAACAAAATCATGACGATCTGGTAACACAGCATGCTTAAGGGAAAGTAACACTAATCTAATTACTTTTTAATTAGATAAAAATCTAATAAACAATGAATATCAAGTGGCCCAGTATAGCAAAAAACATAATGGTCCACTTGCGAAAGTAAATCAAAATGGGATCCGCCCTCTAGAGTGGTTGACAATGTCCAATCTAAGATCCTGTGTGACTTCCAGGTACAAACAGACAAACTTGTGATAGCTAACCAACCAAACATAGTCAAGAAAGACATAGTGGTAGAAAGAGAAAGCTCAAGAAATACTAAGGGCTAAGGGAAGAGGCTGTGAAGATGTGGAGGGTGAAGGCATCAGTAGTCTCGGTGCTAATTGGAACACTTGACACAGAACCTCCAACCTAGATGAGTGGCTCCAGCAGCTCCCAGGAACAACATCTGAGATCCCTTTACGGAAGAATGCAGTCTTAGGAACAGCAAAGATACTGCGCAGGACCCTCAAGCTCCCAGTTCTCTGGTAGAGGACCTGAGCTTAAAGGATAACGACTGCCCAAAGTGCAAGTGGGGAGGTTTTTTTTATATAAATATCTGCATATCAAATATCCAAGGGCAAGATAGTGAACCCAAATTCTGTCCGATGTATCCATCAGAGCATAAATGTGTTTGGATGTTAGATAGAAAGCACATAAAAATGGGTGAACCGGGCAAGTTGTAAAAAGCGTTTTGAGTTCTGAAAAATTTAAAAAATAATATCCTCTAAAAAAAATCTGAATTTTGTTATCTATTTAAACTTTCAAATTTGTCAATTTTTGAGCACCCAAAATAATCTTTTTTCATTTCCTTCTTATCCCGAGTCCTTCTTCAGATTGCAAACAATAGATACAAACTAACATCAGGGTTTCAGCCAATGCATTACAAAGCACAGTGACCCACTTAGGGATTTTTCTTAATACAAAAGCTTTTCTATGACCTAGATGTTCCTCACATCACAATAACACAAACTACGGAGGAAATTCAGGACTTTTATTAGTCTCCCTAAGAATGAGCATCCTGGTCAATGCACCAAGAGTACAGTTCCAATTATTCCCATAAATCAAAGCTTTGCTTTACTGTATTTGAGCCTATGTGTGCTCTAATACAGAAATGATCTGCACACATGATGTCGAATTTAACCAGGTAAAATCACCATGGTAACTAGGTTGAACTTAATCTATTTCAGAGCAGTCGATGCGTGTCCATGCTTCAGTCTAGCTGGACTCAAATGATTATGTGTAGTGATGTATTGTTGAGTTGTCCTCAGTTCCAAGGCTATATAACCACAATGATAGGTTTATATGCTGTCATTGAAGACATGATCAGTTTTTGGACTGATTTTATGAATAGTCTAAGGAGTTTGGAAATAAAGCGACTATACTCCTTTAAATTAAAGCGGTCCAGTGTTTTTTTTTCCAAGCTTTTTCCAAGCTCCTTAAACTACCATGACCTGGATGACTGAGAACCTACACAGACAATTTTATGAATAGTTCATAAGTAGTCTATCTCTCGAGGTATATCTCTGTCAACCAAATTTCTTGCTTCACTCCCTAGCTGTGTCCCATTATTTTTTTTTCTTTCATGACTTGTTACAAGCATGATTCACAGTGGACTTTGTCCAGTGAAATTGAGACAGGAAATGTTAGTTGCATACAGCTATAATTTTAACAGAGCCGATGCTTATATAAAAAACACAAATTGAAATACAAATCTTGGTTATAGTTAAGATTTACTATTTTGACCATTTAAAAACAAACACTATTAAAAAAACACTATTATGAAAGCTATTGCATGTTCTACTTAATATATATGCTAGGAAAGAAACAAAAACATTCTTAATCAAGGCTAGCAATAGCAACCACTACATACTGGTTCTGTCTAGTAGGATCAGTGTAACTGATTCTGATTGGTTCTGTGTAATTTTATCTATTGGTCTAACCACTTTATCTAGTTTCCCCGGTCAGCTAAATTGGTTTAATTGGTTGCAGGCAAACAGTCAGAACTCTCCTTTCTCTTCTCCCAGTGTTTTCTTGCAACATGTTCGTTGGTCTCTCAGGTCACTATTTGTGTTATTTTAGTATTTCTTCAGAGCTTTGTGGGTTCGAGACAGAGCAGAAACCTTCTTTAATGTTTGCTGTTATTCATTATGAATGATCTGGAATTCCTGCTCAGAGATGACTCATGAATCATTGAAAGCAGACCAATCAGAGCAGGAAACATTCTGAGTGTGTGTGTGTGTGTGCGCGCGCGCGCGCGTGTGTGTAAGAGAGAGTGTATGTGTGTTTTCTACATGTCATCAGGACTCAAGGGGTATATTCTATGAAACACATTCAACATGGCCAGGCTTTCTTTTTGTTATCCAATGTGACAAAACCTAAAACCAAAATCATAAGTAATGAGTATCACAACAGTAATTTTCAACTTTCTCAACCTTATCTGAGCTCTATTAGTTGCAATTCCAGCAATGTTACAGGACTTATTTCAATCATGTATACAAACATTTATACATTTTCTATTTCTTTAATAGAAAGTTAAAGTTTGCTTGTCTGTTCCGTTGATCCATCCTCTGGCACTTATCAGAGCCCAGACCTCCCTCCAGTTCATCCGGGGATCACCAAGGCATTTCCAGGCCACGTGAGAGATGTAATCTCTTCAACATGTTCTGGGTCAAATGCCCGAACGTACCTCACTCGGATGTGGAGGATCTGTGGCTCTCTTCTGAGTGCCTCCTGAATGAATGTACTCCTCACCTTGGCTCGAACAGAAAGGTAAATCAACAGCTTCACTTTTATGCTCAGCTCTCTCTTCAGCACAATGGACCTTTGCAGCATCTATATCACTGTAGGAAAAAAAGAGCTGCCTTCACCTTCACGACACTGAAAACTCAGCATACAGTCAAATGAAAGTGATAAAAAGAAAGTTCACTCTTTTTAAATTATGTATCAGGACACAATAAAAATAATCTAGCCCTATATATACATCTGTAATAAAATGATCAGTGTGGCTGCTCTACCAGGTGTAACAATGAAGTTTATTATCAAGGCATCCACGGAAACAGAATTTATGAAGTTTAACAGAGTTCAATCTTAAAAGTTTAGTTTCCATCTACAGATGATTTATCATTTTCTGACTGAGGGATTTCTAAAAAAAAATGAAGTGGAGATGTTCAGCTCCGCTATCACTTCTACACTTAAATAAAGACAGAAAACTAAACAGTTGTTACTTTTTTAGGGTTACTGAAGTTGGACTACTTGTATATAATGATGTGCTACGTGGTGGCTAGCTTTGGTTAGCATAATGTAAACACATTAGCACAGTGAAGCTGAAGGATGAACGCTAACTTTTTTCCACTCACAAGTTAACATGAGGGTTCCGCATTGTTAGGGAAAAATGCAATAGCATGGCAGGATGCTGTAAATGGGCCAAACTTCAGTTTCAAGTTTGAGATAATCCATCTACAATATGAGGCTAGTCAATAACATACTGCTGCATGGTCTGGGCTGTAGTTACATTATAAGGTTTTACCAACTGAGCTTTAAAACGTGCTACAGATAAATAATGGTAATAAATACCAAGAGGGCGACAGTAATCTCACTTTTTTTAGGGGCTCAGTAAATCTGTTTCCCTGGGTCTTTTCCTGTGTGTTAATAATACATTTTCATTCTTTTGGTACCTTTACTGTTTTTATTTTGTTGTATATATCCGCAACACCTTAAAGGCCAATCCGTGAAAATATTGGCGGACACAAACCGGTCCGTGGTGCAGAAAAGGTTGGGGACTGCTGAATTAAAACATGTTTAAAACAGCCTTAATAAGCGCAGAGTAGTTTAGACCTGGAAGCAGGGTTTATACGTCATCACTTAACTGGATTTGAGTTATGAAATGTGTACTGGCTTATTTTTGTTCTAAACACTATGTGTATATTAGGAAATCAGAATTGTTCAGAAACCTTAAATTTGTGAAGCACAGAAAGCAGTGACAATATGGTGGGACAGAAACTTGCTTATCTAATGGAAGACATAAGGAGAAAGTCTGACTGTAGAAAGTTAAATAATAGTGTCGGAGGTCCAAGGAGGAGGTCAGAAAAGGTGCAGCTTTCCAAAGTTAGTGTTGATTTTATGTTTTGGTTTGTGATCACATGCTGCCTTTTTTGATGTGTGGCTCCTCCCATTGATGAGAGTGTGGGTGTGTGTATTTTCTATCTCCTACCTCCAGGCTGGGGGAGTGGGTGTGTCTGTGATTGGCTGATTAGAACAAGCCCCTGAAGTCGGGATTGAATGATTGACTGAACAGCAGCTTCTTAACCTCCAGCTGACAGCCACCTCACCCCTCTCCTTATCTCATCCAACAACCAACAAAGAGCCAGCTAATTTTTTGTAGTTCTGAGCATTTCTATTACAATCCTGAGCAATGGTCTTTTTTGTAAAGTGAAAGCCATTTGTAATTAAGATGTGTTGTTTGAGGTAGAAAATAGTTGCTGTCAATATTTCTTGTAATTTTGTATTCACTGTATATATTGAGCACTGCAGCAGTTTAGTTGGAGTGAGAAGCACTTTTTGTTGAAACCATCTTTTCATGTTTTTTTGTATAGTAACTTAGGTTAGAGAATTGTCTTTTGCTTGCTTTTATCTTCTGATAGGGAAAAAAATGGAACACTGGGAACCTTTTTGTTTGTTATGTTGGACACTGCGCACTAGTGATGTGCGATACCACTGATTTCGTTTCCGATCCGATACCAAGTAAAATTCAGGGTGGTATCGACGATACTGATCCGATACGTTACTTTGTACAAAAACTTTATGTTTTATTGTTTTTCAAATTATAGCTTCATAATGGTTACAGCACATCAGACTACTTGTTCCTATTTCTTAATAATGCAGAATCATTATATAGAAATATAAAAAACCTGAAGTTGTGCGCTATTTGAACACGTTGCCTGCCTGCAGCTCTAAAGGACTCCGTGAGAGACGTCTGTCTCACCCTAGTAGCACCTGTCCCTGTCCTCCTCTTCATTTCGCCTCAACATAAGCTTGTCATATTCTGTGATATGATTTACTCTGGGGTTTTTTACGAAGTTAGTAGTCTTACCACATGTATCACAAACCGCGTCTTGGCTGTTTGTGGAGGTAAAATACGTCCACATATGACTCCGTTTACGCTCGGCTATTGTTGTGAGTGCGCATGCCAAGGGGCTGCAACACATTTATACAGCCGCACATGACTATGAAAGGCGAAAGAGGAACTAGTTCCTTCCAATGTAGACAATCCGAATGATTTAGTTTCTTTCCATTGTGTTCCTGTTAATGATAAAATACACATTTTCCCACAAATTACTAAAATATCAACATTTTACTATGAGAATTGATTCTAGAACATAAATTACTGGTATCCGCACACCACTGCCGCTCACATCTGAAGGAAATAAACTGCTGCTTAGCACCTTTACTTGCCTTGTTTCTGGCCATTCTTGGGATTGGTTGGAGTGGGGAGTTGCACCTCCGTGTTGGGCCCCGGTTTCCCTTACCTTGGCCAGGTCGTAACCTGAGTGACAACCAATCCAAAAAATGTATAAATAAATGTATAAAAAGCGATCATTTCCTGCTTCTTTGGAGCCAAAATAGGAAACCCAAACACATGAGATATCTTTGGAAAAGCCGAGATCTCTTCTTTTGAGCACATCAGGTTTAAGAAGAGTAGCTCACATAAGTCAAAAGATACAGAGCAAAAACAAATATTCATTACAGCAGAGTAAGTTGATAAATAGGCTGGGTTTTAGGAGGATGTGATGAAGACTAACAGACTATGACGAGTAACACATCATCTATCAACCCAGATGAAAAACAGATGCATTTCTGGAGTTCTGGTGGACGGGTCCAGTTCAGCTCACTTTTGTTGATCAGGTGGTTTGATGGAAAAACTCTTTCTTGTTTTTTCAGTAAAAATTTTAATGGTGGTTACAGGAACAACGCTGCTGTTTTGGGTGCTAGAAACATGTTTTCATTCACTCACCCTGAGCTCACAATCTCGGTAACGGCTCCACCTTTTCACTCTTCAGTGTGTAAACAGACTCCGGCTCCATGGTAAAACTGTGCTAGCCTCATCATCACTGCTGCTGTTCCCTTAACGGTCTTTTTGTTTAAAACTGTGTGGGTCTAAACAATGTTTTAGCTTTAACGTTCGGGTTCGTGTTTGAAATTAGCTTTCTCCGCAGGGTGGCTGGCCTCACTAGTGATAGTGTTTCGTTTTCCTTACATGCGTTTTTGTGTAAATTCTGAGCATCTTTTGGTTTAAGGTGTTTTGGAAAACTGTGAATATTGACCAAAGGACAATAATAATAATAACAGCAAACAGTAGCAATAGGAATAATAATAGTAATAATAATGATAATAATAATAATGATAATAATACCAGTTGTGATTATTATTGTTAATATTAGTAGCTGTAGTAGGAGAAGGCCTATTTATTTTAAATACTTTTTTTTTTAACCTTCTAAGGCAGCCAGGCTGTCATTTGTTTGACTCCTCAGAGAGACCTTTAAATTTGTTCCTAAAGTGTGAACAAATTCAGGTACAAAATATTGATAAATCATGAATTTTGTGTGAAATGTTTGTATAAATAATTGTACTGCGTCTTGAAATGTCCACACGGCAAATAAAGTCAAATGAGAATCTGACTTTCACTTTTAGCACTTGTTATCCTATTAAAGTGGAGATCACACTGCATGGGCAGCTCAGTTCAGGCTTGTCATTAAGTTAAAGTGCAAAGGCTTTTCAGAGTGAAAATTATGTCAAGTTATATCAGAAAAATGATAGAAATCCTGTGTACCAGAGGTGAATTGTTCCACCATCTTATGCATAAGAGCTGGTGTCTGCTGCGTGCTGCAAAAATTAAGAGCATGGTTTCTTAGCTTCGTTGATGGTAAACCTGCTGTGATAGGCTAAAAGGGAGGAGACAGGGGTGTTGGCTGTAATCCTCCCCCCCCACACACACCCTCTCACACCCTCACACCCACCACCACCATTTGTGTATTGCCAATTAACCTCACCCCATGCATGTCTTTGCATGTCCTGCAAACATCTCTGTGGGTTAGAACTACACACAGAAAATCTCCAGCCAGCCAATGGATTCAAACTGAGGCTCTTTTTATCATGAGATAGTGCTAATCACCACACAGCCGTCCTGCTGCCATATATACTGTTTTGTATGTTTTAATTCATGAATCGGCGTAATATTTATTTTATTTATTGTAATAATGGATTTGATAGATTTTTTTTTTTTTTTGGTTATACAAAAACAACTGAGGTAGTTTTTGTATCGATTTCAGAGAAAATCTGTTTACTTATTTCAGTTCAGTGTTATGTATAAACTGCCAGTTCACACCAGCAGTTGTTTCAAGGTGCTTTATGAAATCAGTTAAAGCGTATATGTGAACTAAACTGAATACCGTGTCTATTTCTAGATGCACAGCAGAAACACTTACTATTAATAATCTGAGAAACGTTTTAATATTCAAACAATGAGTCTGGCTTTTGTAGACACTATAGAGATATCTGCATGCATCCCAGAATTATCTATTAGTGGTAAATGCAACAAATATGCTTTTAATAGTTTTTAACAGAGTGTATGATGTTATAAAATAATAAATAAATAAAATAGTCATATGTTTTAAAAGGCAGGCTGTACTTGACGTACTACTGACCTCTATTAACCATCATTTTTCTCATTGTGGGTCATTGGTGTTTCCCCCAGATGCTTCTGTGGTTTATTAATCACTAAACCACTTTCTGACTTTTTGTTAACCTTTTGATCTGTGATGGATCTTTTATTTTGTTTGTTTTGAGCGCTTAGGCCTCCCCAGGATCTGGCTCTCTGTTCCTCTGCTGTCTTTTGGAGAAACCTTTAAACTCATTGTGGGTTTGTTGAAGGGTCAGATTTGATTTGGTTGTTGTTTTTTTCTTAAACAGTGAGATCAGATTTGCTAGGATTCCAGCGGAGTTGTTTCATCAGCCGGGTTTTTTGTTTGTTTGTTTTATGAGTGTCAGCACAGCTGTAAAATACCCAGATTTTGGTCTGAATTTAAATCTGACCAATTTTTCTTGTCATCAGAAACTGAATCTGTTTTTCCTTCTCCTTCATCAGAGTAGGTGGAAAGCAGAGATAGGAAACTGTGTAAGTGGACTTTTCCCTAGACAGAGGGGAAGCACCAACGGATTTACACCAGGATGAGGTTTTCCGATTAAAAAGATTTTTATTTTGTCTCCTTTGAGCGGATTTGGCTCAGCCTCCGTTGCCGCCTTAAACTGTCAGGCTTCTCCTTTGCTTGTCTTTTATTCATTCAAAAACCTGACACTAACTAAATCTGCCTTTTCTATTCTATTTTTTCCTTCCACCTGAGCTGGAGCTCCTACTGGCTGCAGTGGCGTTGTCTTGGCTGGGGTGCTGCAGCTCCAGAGTTAATGGGATTATGCAGATGGCAGCGCTCTTAAAGCACCGATTTGAAGTGTTTAATGGAGATTATGGAAATGGTTGAGCGGCTCAGACCTTCTCTTACTGAATGAAAAGAGGACACAATGACAAGAAAGGAGCAGATGAACAGCTGTTGAGAGTCCACCCAGGGAAGTCGGGGTGAAGGGTCAACCTGGTGATTGACAACTCAGTGGCTGTCTCTAAAGCCAGGCAAAACAGACACAGGAGTTTTTGGACTTTCTAATTGTGTTTATTTAAATAGTCTATGATTTTCCAGGTTTGGGTAATGTTTCTATTACTTCTTGTATTCACTGCAGTGTTGCCAACTTAGCAACTTTTTTTCTAAAAAGTGACTAGCCACAAATCTGGCGACTTTTGCTGGTGTTATTGGAGACTTATGACAACTTTTTGACGTGAAAGCACATATCGCTCTTACTCTCAAGAAGCAGCGGGTGCTGCCGTGGGCACCTCGCCCGTGCCAAAGCGCTCACAGGCGGCAGATAGTCCTCATGCAGCAGTCCCCCCCAGCTGCTGTCAGAGCATGTCGTGTAATGTTTACTTCCCTTGCCTTGTTTAGTGTCTGTCTGTCATCCATCTGTCTACCCATTCATCCTCGGGTTACCTGATAATTCCTTGTTCTTACCCTTTTTTATTATTATTTTGTATTCTTTGTTTGAGTACATCAATAAATCTATAGATTCTGTATCCCAAGCAGGGGCAGATCTAGTTGGGTGGCATGTGCCACCCTCAAACAATCTCTTGCCACTATTGCATTTTTTAAGGTAAAAGAGGGTCTCAATCCCATTTGAATTTTTCACTCATTTATCGCCTCAAGCAGTTCAAAATAATTCATGTACATGGATCCTTTCCACTTAGAAAACCACAGTCTGCGAGCAGTTAGCTGCAGTCAACTTTGGGAAGAGAGTGTCCTAATTTAGCCATACACATTCTTAAATATGAAAAATGTGCTATTAAATCATTGGTCAACAAGCCGTTGGGGAGTGCCGTGGTTTAGATCTAGCCCCTCTCATTGGCGCTCAGGCTGATCCCAACTTCTTGGCGCTCTTCTCCTCCATCTTGGGTGCAGCTTCACCCAGGGATGGAAACCTGCCTTCTCCTGTCGCTGTCTGACTATCTCCTCTAACACACACACACACACACACACACACTAGGGGTGGAGAATTTTCATTAGTTAGTGCCTTAATGATTAATCAGTTAACTAAAGTTCTAATGCAGGGTATACAGCTGCATCCACAGCACACTAGTAGCACCAGCAAAGCAAACTATAGAAATCATTATAGTCATGACTAAGTCCTTATACTTTCCAAAACAACTCTGCATCCAGTCAGTCAGTGGATTGTTTATCCCAGTTTTCTCAGCCAGTTCTTCTGACAAAGAGGCCAGACGTGCGAGAGCTTTTGTTATGCTTCCATTGGGTGCAGTGTTAGTTGGAATATATGTGCAACAGTAATCCCCCAAAATTTTACAAACGCCCCCCCCTTTCAGTTGAAAGCATGTCAAAAGCCATTCTATTTTGCCACGCCATCAGTGAGGTGGCCTGGAGCAGCTCAGAGAGCCCCTTCAGGCCGTCCCTTGTGCAATTTAGGAATTTCTGCTGATTATAATACACGTAATTAATCCAATCTATGTTTTTGTTGATTGTTACCCAGTAGAAAAGTGATTCAAACCTGGCAGCTATCTGATTTCTTGCTTTAAACTTATCACACATCCCCCTGGCTACTCCAACAGAATCTATATACACTGTGGGATCAAATCACCCCTCTAATCCACTACTTCTCTTTGCTCGTGCTAAACCCACTGTGATTGGTTCCCCAAACCCTAACCCTAAAACTTTGTACACCGAAACCAAGCTAGGCACATTAGTGCGCTCGATTGCAGGGTACAGTAAACCTAGTTTTGTTTAATCTAAATGGCACCGTCCCAAGAGTTGGGTGCAGGGGCGCCGTAAAGGGGTGGAAGGTTAGGACGATTCTAAGGCCCCAGGCTGAGGAGGGGCCCAAAAGACCAGATCCCTTTTTTTTAATTTCTTTTCTCTTTTTTAATATATACGTTAAATGTGCTAGGGCCCCTCTTACACATAATGTGTATTTTGTCAATTTTGACAATATATTTAAAAATATTTAACAAATAATTTATTATAATAATGTACTGTTTATGACACACCCCTCCCTTTCACAATGGTTCATTCCACCCGTCCGTCCAAGCTACGGTCGCTAGCATAGTGTCTCTTGCTATGATGCAACTCAGTGACAAACGCAGGCATGTCGCATTAGAAGTCAGGGCATCAAAAACGGAAAGTGAAGAAGCAAAGAGAAGACAGAGAGCACCGAGGTCGACAGTATGTCACACAGTTTTTCAAAAAGAAATGTAGCTTGCTCTATTCCTGTATTCCAAAACTTTCAGACTGATTTATTTTTGTTGCTACATGGCCTGCTTTTATCTAGCTAGCTTAGTAAAAATAATTACTGAATTATAATTTACATCCAACAATCTCTGCTGTCTCCGGGTTATCGTATCTCATAGACAGAGATTCAGCGGCAGCTGCACAACCACCTCCCCCTTCCCCCACGGCTGCCGCCCCCGTCTCAGCCGAACAAGGCGAGCCTGAGCGCAAAACTTCACGGACGCTTCAGAAATCACAAATTCAGCTCTCAGTGTGATCTGTGAAGTGCTGCTGCTACACTCGATGCCTGATGTTATTAATATAAATAAAATGCCCCAGAAAAAATAATATAAAATTGAATAAAATGTGTTTGTAGTAAC
>VUQR01008767.1:41429-90610 GCA_015108515.1 Hemichromis elongatus | reverse complement strand
GAGAACTGCGTGCCTCACCTAGTGCAGTTTTATGATCGCTCAGCACAAGAGTACACACAGTTGTTGATAAAAAAAAAAAAACACTGTGCATTATATAGACCAGCTAAAATATGGAAATTTAGTTCATATAGTAAAAGTGTTCGACATTTTAATAGCGACATGCAGAGGGACAGCAATACGGTCTCACTGCATAGCATGCCAGCACTGTTAGCATAGTCATTGCGTAATCCACGGTGAGGCTCAGCGGGCTGCTGCCTCACCGCTCGTCTCTTCTTAGTATTTGAACGGTAAATGTGAAAATTCAGCGATTTTGAAAAAAAATCTAAAAATGGTGACGTTAAATGGAAAAGAACTTTAAAATATAAATCACTGATTAAATGTAACCACTTAATTTATTTTTTAATTTTATATGTCCATGGTGCCTCACCTGCCTCCCCTGACTGCACGTCACTGGTAGCTTTTCGTGTGCCAGCACATTTTGTACATATACAAAAGCTCCTCTATAAAATGTGCCATTTTTATGCTCACCGCTTTGGTCAGTATATTTTTCTGCATCATTTCAAGGAAGCACAAAATCTGGAATATATCAAGTGCTGTACTGATGCCTGGTGCTTCAAAATGAATGAATCATTGTGCAGCATTCACAGCAAGGCACTTCATTTGTTTTCTCTCTTTTTTTATTCCCTCTGTCCCAGTTTCCAGTTAGTGCCCTGCTGCTTCTCCATGTTGCGATTTATTCATCAACACAAACAGTCTCATTTCACAATGAGTTCAGTTTATAAAAAGATAGATTAGAAGATGGATCAGTGCTCCCTTAGTGACTAACCACCCTCTATTCCCCTCTGTGGAGCTTGCAGCAAAAACACATTTGGATATGATTTTATCCTTTTGTTTCACTGCTCTTTGGCTCATCATGGGTACACAGGTCCATAGGCTCAGCAGGTTTTTTTTTTTTTACTCCAGATGGCTACCCAGCTTCTGATTACATCCTAGCCAAGCTACTAAAAACCTGTGACTTTGTTTTATTAAACCGGAAAGCTGAGAACATTAATATATGCACTCCATGTGTCCACGGATCCCCTGTCTATTCAAATACGGACTGTTATGTCCTTTCTTCACGTAGATCATATTAAATGTGTCTGCTGGTGATAAATTTCCACTTGAGCTCTGCTGGTAAAAGTATCTGCTAGTTCTCTGTTAATGACGGCATGTCCTGTAATCAACAGTGATTAATAGGTGCCATGGAATTGCTAATGTGCCCCACAGGGAGAGCTCTGAGCCGGTCGTATTACCAAGCGATGATTAAATGTTCTCGGTTTGGCCCCTGGGGAGCGATAGGCCATGACGGTGTGTCAGAGGACGGTGAAGGAATCTTCCATCTCAGACTTCCATTAGGGAGCACAACAGTCATCTCACTGTTATAAACTTGGGTCACATTTAATAAGAAGTTAGCTCATGTCAGTTTGTCTGCTTCAATTACACACTTGTTTGCTCATAATTTTTTTGTCTTTGTCTATTTGTTATGATACACATACGGATTTCCTGGCTCATAGCATTACTGTTTTGGTTACTGCTGTCAGTAGTTTAGTTTAGTGGAACAATGCCCGCTCACCATCAGACTACACAAAGACAAAGTTAGCTTATAGCTGGTGATTGTATCAGATCTAACCCCCCCTCCAGATATTTCCTTTAGCAGTTACTGGAGGACAAACACGGAATTTAAAATGACTGCTACTCCAAATTAATGATTCTTTAAAGCCCTTTTTTCATTGAAATTATTGTTCTCTGCGGACTTGAAGTAATTTATAATAGTTGTGTATTATGTGTAAATTTGACAGTGTATTGTTTGTAAAGTAAAAATTCTACCACAGATTTCCCACCACAGTGGTTCCCAGTTGGGTTTTGCATGACTCTAGATGTAAACACTGCTTGCAGTCTCCAATTGCGTAAAAGGAGCTTAGGGTTGACATCAGCCTTAAGATTGTTCAAGACATTCAGGCAACTTTCTTTCAAAAATTTCTTGTTTAAAGGATCCGTAGTTCATTCGTGCAACTGCTGGATGGTTGGAATTATAAAAAGGATAGCACAGCAAATGCTCTGATTGCTAATAGCTACCGGGCTTATAGCGTACACTCATCAGGAGATGTCAACAGCCAAATGCTTGTGTTACCTGTTGAGAGAACATAGTGCCACGCAAGCTAAAGAGACACTCCTGAGAGAAACTTGGTCTGTTTAAGGAGACGCTGGATCTGAATCAGAGGCAGCAGGGCTGTGTGTTAGATGGTGTAAAAGTGTCTGATAAGGTGAAGAGGGCACAAACGTGCTGTAAAAAGTGCTTTCATCTGAAAGAACTGACGGTGGCGGAGGCTGTTTTGAGCAGCTATGAAAATAGATGTGTCTTGACAGTTTGGCTCACCTTTTAGAGTACCTTGGTGTGCACTACTGACCTACCATATTTCGCCAAAACAGAGGTCCTGTGGTAATAGTCCTCTAGAAACCCGTAAATTTGTGTATTGGCGATTATAAAGCAAAGTTTAGAGTGGAGAGTAAGAGTATAAGAGTAAGAGTAAAGAAAGAGTAAGCCGGACAATGTAAGAGAAAGACATGACTGTTAAAGAATCCTGAATTGATCAGATATAGATAGATCGGATAAATATGTAGGAACAAAGATATCAGTAAAACTTCTAAGATGCAAAGGTAGTTTTTGTCAGATTTTTTAACCTAACATTCATTTAGACATCACAAATATTACCAAGATGGCTGCAGAGTGCCAAGACTTTCTTCGATTAGGATTGTGAGTAAGCTTAAAACAATGTTCAAGCTGACATGTTTCTCTACCAGCAGGCAGAATAGTTATAATGTAATAGTTTGTGGGCTAATGCTAAATCAGTGGCTAGCACACAGACGCTTTCTTGTCAGCATTTTTTGCCACATGTGGGCATTAAGTGAGTAAATTTGGTTGAACTTCAGACTTGTCATTTCCTAAATGTGCAGCACAGAAACCAGATGAATAGAGCTAATTTCAAAAATTCCATGGGACGTCTTGGTAATATTAGTCCCATGCAAATAAGCCTTATAATGGACAATATAAATGACGATGTTACAGCAGTTATTGCACTTTGTGTATAACTTTAAATTTCTATCTAACTTGATTTAACCTGTAACTGCTACAAACTCAATACCTTAGGGTCTCAACTCCACACCCTTGAGTGGAATTCATGCTTGGCAGCCAAATTCAAAAGATTATGTTAAGATACAGCAAAAAAAACAAACTAAAAACATGATGTAACACTTCAATATGCTTTTTCCAACTTGTTTTTGAACCGGTTTAAAGATAAAGTGACTCCAAAGGCAGCCATGCATCTCATCCATCTCATTATCATTAAAAAAAATTTGCTCTTTTGATGGATTTAAGCTTGTTCCTACCCAGAGGGGCCTCTGTGCTGAGTAGCTACGGGAGATCAGTCTCCTGTATGTGCACTCAAAATACTATCAGAACTCATATTAATAACTTCTGCTGCATCCTCCTTAACTCTGCAATGAGAAGAGGGGGAAAAAGTTTATGAAGAACATTTATAGGATTTTAGATCATACTGAAACTAACATGAATGGCCTCCCTTTGATTAAGCACTAATAAATAAAAGCTACAGTGTCAATATGGCTTATGGACAGATTCACGCAAATTAATCATTAAGCTGGAAGTATAGTTCTGAGAGTAAAAAAAAAAAAAGTGGGAGAGGGAAGTTTTCACTCTATTTTAAAAAATAGATAATGAGTGAGGAATGCATTAATTATTACACAATACAACACTGGCATGGTCTTCGTGTTAAAGTCTCATGAAGAATTCAGACTCTGTGATATAAATGTAAATAATTTTCTCATGAAGAAAAATAGAACCCATTAAACTCAAATCAAAAGCATATTAACATTACCACAGAGTATTAAGTCTTATTATCAGAAAGAATAGGATTGGCATTATTTTACCAAAATATAATACCTCTTAATCACTTCGTAAAGCAAATTAGGTGAATTCCACTAATAAGTTACAAAATCTTTTTGAAGTTTTGTTCTTATACATTGCATAAGATAAATTTCCCACAGTTAAATTGCATCAAAGTTCAGACTGTTCCCAGTACCACAACTCAAACCACATTCCCTGTGGCTACTCGTTATGAGAACATAATTGCATTGTGCTTTATTGTACCTGCTGAAAAATCTTCGAAGTGAAATATCCTCTAAAAACAATCTGAACCTTGACAGAGAAAACTTAATCTGGCCCACATACTCATGTCAAACTGAGAAAACAGCCAATAAATTTGACATTAAAAAAAAAAAAAGCTGTTTTGTTGAGATGTCAACATGTAGCAAGTTTTATTCAGGAGAAACAGCTACACTTTCTGAGTCTTTAAACGTCGATGCCAGCAGGCATTCTGTGGTTTTTAATAAAGAAGCCTGCTTGGAGTGTGTGGTATGTTTGAACTTTTTTCTGGAGTGAGAGGTGTGAAGGTTTTCTCTGTAAAAAGTTAAGGTTGAAAATGTCAAACCAAAAACTTGCTCTAGTTATATACTGACTAATAAGACTAGATAACTATGGGTAAGTGATTGTGGGGAGTTTCTGTTTTACAGTTCTATCAGCATGGTCTGGTTCACACTGGAGTGTCTCAACAACAATTAGATGAATTGGTTTTTTTGCATCAAACCGCTGATCCTGAGATATAATCCAGTCTCTATTGGATGAAATGTCATATGACCCCCACACCACCACACGAACAGAAGCCTGAACCTTTCATACAAGCAGGATAGATTCATGTGTCTGTGTTGTTTGCACCAAAATCTGACCCTAACATCCAAAATTTGAGACTTATCATACCAGGCAATATTTTTCCAATCTTCTTTTGTCCAATTTTGGTGAGACAGTGTATGTGTTGTAGCTTCAGTTTCCTGTTCAGTCGATCTAACAGTATCTGAAATACTCTGACCACTGTGCCTGATGCAGAGAACCATGCCATGTTCAGAGTTACTTAAATAACCTTTCTTTTTGATTCTGGTACTTGGTTTAATTTTCAGCAGGCATGCCTGCACAACTAAATGAAATGAGTGGCTAATAAACTGGTAAGTGGATCTAGAATTGTAACCACACCATGTTACTATATCTTTGGTAATCTCAGATTGGCCAAAATGCAATCTCAAAACCAACAGTTACAAGAAAGTTTTTACTAGGAAGGTTTATTAATTGGTAAACCTTCCTGGTAAAAACTATCTTTAATGAAGTTTAAAAAGCACACAATATTAGAGAGATAAACCCAAAAAATCTGCAAGCAAGCACTTGGTGATAGTGGTGAGGAAGAACTCCCTTTTAAGAGGAAGACACTTGTGACAAAAACATACTAGAGGTTTAGGGTCTTGCAATTTAAATTTTTGTACAAAACTATCAGCCTGCTTTTGTGTACAATAGTAACTTAAAAATTCTTGCTGTTACCAATTTTAAGTTAACTACTCTTACAAAATAAGAAAGGCTGTGGTGCTTTTTCTGATGCTGCTACATTTATGTTTCTGTGGAGTTTGAGGTGAAACAAGTTGTTTTTATAACACAATTTAAAGTTTCTGTGACATGTTGCAACAGCAGAAAGTTTTTCCTTTATGCAGAGTGGCTTTTCTAATACGAGTAATAAGGAACAAAGTTTTGCTCAGTAATAAGTCCTTCCAAAAGGGAAGGACTTGGCTCGGAGAAAGAAAGACACTAAGCTGTCCCTTATGATTAATTCAAATCAGATGAAGCATGAACCTCATAGGAGTGTTGCTTAGATAATTACAGCAAAGGAGATGGGAGCAAATGTTGTCCTGCTGACAAAACCAAAGTCACAGGAACAATTAATGAAGGCAAAGAAACCTTGATTATCGACTCGGGTGTTGGGTTTTGCTCAGAGGGACAGCAGTGGTTTAAATATTTGCATGGTGCCTGACTCTATTGTTAAATGTGTTTTTTTTTAAAAAGAGAGAAGAGGATTTTTATTTATGGATGTGGATTGGCCAAGGAGTTCTGCTTTTGTTAAGCAAGCTCTGCAAACCCATGGGGAGTGCTCCTATATTGTTTCCTGTTGTGCAGAGTGGTTCCCAATGTAAATGCATGCTTCAGTCATCTCGCATTTCCCTCTCTTTTTTTTTTAATGTTTATTAATGCCTGATTTCTTCTCTTAATATTCAGGCCAGTGTCGCACTTTGTTAACATATAGAGAGTAGCTTAGGGCCCTGGAGTGGAAAGGTTTTCTATGCTCACTTTATTCCGCCTGCTTGAGGTTGTAGTTTAACGCTACTGCGATCCAAATATACAGTAAACAGCATCTGAATACTGAAGTAGCACATTCAGAAAAAAATGCTACAGTTTCTGTTGCTGCATATAATGCCTGTTTTTTGTTCTTATTTTTAAGCTACGTATTTTATTTTTAAGTATATATATAATTAAGTATATATACAATGTTGCAAGAGTGGATGCTCATATTACACAATGAATATGAAGTCTGTTTGTGAGGGGCGACCAATCACCAAAAAGAAGGCTTAAAGAGAGGGGGAAGGGAATCACACAAAGCTCAGAATGAAAAATAAATCCAATTCAATTTATTTATTTATACAGTGCGAAATCACAACAACGGTCACCTTAAGGTGCTTAAATAAGAACAAGCTCGAAATGAGAACAGCAAGTCCCCTTTAACATCCACAGGATGCAGAGCAATCATACGGGTGTAAACACTAACATCAGTGTACAGGTGGTTGTGTGTGCTGTGTATACCGTGTTTTATATGAGTGTGTATGACTGCTCAATCTGGAACCATAACAATAATGGAGGGTGGGGGAAGGTACTGGTGATGTGTCTGCCCCAAGCCACTGGCACCAAGATAAGGTCACCATCAGGTGGTCAGGCAGTGACTCAGCATGCTAAGGTCGGCCAGAGCATCAGTTTTGTTGTTTGCTAATAAAATTAACTTTTCTTCTGTTCTAATATTCACACTCATTGGCATTTATTTGGGTCTTTTAGATTTATAATATTCAAATCACTGTATCACTGGCTGACCTTGACAGGAGGGAGCTGACCTACTGGATGACCTGTTACAGGAGAGTAGTTGAGGAAATGTTAACAGTACCTGGCCTTCCTTATGTTGCCCCTTCTTGAGTTTCACCTAGAGCATGATAGATCCATATACCATAAAAGGTATAAGTAAATAAAATAACAAGCTTATACCTCTACCAAGAGTAGAAGTCTTCTTTAATACCTTGCAGTATGTAGAAAATGTATTCAATGGTAGAAAATACAAAAATTCCTGCATCCAACATTTCTAAACTGGACCAAACCCAACTGGACTACCTGTAAACTACAAGCGGTATCAAAAATGAATATTATCTGATTTCAAAAGGCTATATTTTTTTTAAAGTAACGGGTATAGAAGCTTGCAGTAACGTCCAAAATACATAGCTGACTATAATTTTTTGCATATAAAACTTCCAATGTTCACAAGTGCTTGGAGTCGCCGCCCCCATTACAGTAATGAAACTCGTCCCGTACTGTCTGAAGTCAATGCAGCCTTTGCTGTTGTTAGGCTAACTACCGATATCCACATCAATCTCACAAATCTGTTATTTCTGACAGTGCACATTTTGATTGTTACTGGTGAACAACTATGGAATTAAAGCACTTTGAAATTGGATTATTCTTTTTGATACACCCTTCATAAAAATATTAACACATACATATGCACTCAAGCCCCAGACGGTTTGGAACTCACCACAGTTTATTGAGGCAACACGAACAATCGGGCCATTATGCCAACAAGGGAACTCCTGGTTACAGCAACCCCTCTTGCTCGCTCCCACATGACACAACAAGCCTTTCCCCTCCCCTTCCCACAAACCCCACCATTCCATTTGCTGTGGTGCACCAAACATGACCCCAAAGAACCATTACAATGCACAAACATAGTTCCAGTCACAGTGCAATACCCTTAGCACTTGTTACAATATAATAATGAGATTAAAGGGATTCGGTGTTCAAATAGATTATCAACGTTGAAATAGTAATAATAACAGCTTCAATAGCTGCAGAAGTAGCCTTCCATTTTTTCTCCGTCTTTGAGCGGCTTCCTAAAAAATACTGTTGCTGGGTTTGGTAAATGTCCAGCTTGGCAGGATTGGGATTGTGGTCATGGTTAAAAGAAACCACCAGTGGTATAAGGCTGATGTTTTGCTGACCCATCAAGCAACCTGAAATTCATCAGCCTGACAGCGGGTCAAACTGTGATTTCTGCAGCTTTTCCTCAGCTCCTTTAGATGCTGCCTTAGAAATGACCGTACCTCATCATGTCTAACCTCAAGATGGGAGATTTATAGCACCGCTCCACTTGAACACAATCACGGAAGCTGAGCGTGTTTGCCTCATTTTCAATTATTCATTGATGTGTTTAATTCTTTCTCGGCCCTCTGTGAGGCTCCCCGGGGCCTGAGTGTAAACAGTGCTGTGAGCAGTGTGCTCTGTTTTCTTCTGGCTGCCTGTGAACTCTGTCAGGGGCCTTTAGTTTGACAGATGGAGAACCTTAGGCTCAGATTCACTGTGTCAGTCTGTCTGAGGAATGAGATTTCAAGACAGGGCAACTTTACTCAGACTGGATATTTTTGGAACAAACTAGATCAGAAGGCGATGTGTTTGCTGTTAGACTCCAGCTCAGGGCTTCAAATTCTCACACATATATGTGCATCATGTACCTTACCTCAGTGTCCATATTCCTCCATAAGCCTGGAGCCTCCAGCATTCCAGTAAACTGAGTAAATAGATGTAATTAGATCAATACGAGTATCATTTTTTCTGAGAAATCAACCCCTCGGGCTCACACTGCAGTATTTTCCCTCTCCGAGCTGCATCGTTACTCTTAAATGCATCAATAACGACCTCATCTATAAACTGCTGCAACGCTGTCTAAATTAGAGAATTATGACTTCCAAAATGTCAGTGCTAAATATCTGCTTCTGCAACACACGTCATGAATTTCAGAATTTTCCAGTGCTTCAAAACTATTAGAAATGTAAAATTTCTTCTGATTCTCTTCTACTCCCAGTTCCTGCTGTGCACAGACACAGCTTGAAAGAGATCGCACCAAAATGAACAGATCGCGTTCATGAAGAAAAAAAATAAGTTGTATAAAATGTACCCTATGCTGCCCTCAAAAAAAAAGTCTTTTACTTACTCTCTAGCTGTTATGGTTTCTAATGCGTACAGCTGTTCAGTTGTAAGCATTTTTGCGCAACTCCTCGGGATCATTAGAAAAATTGTACATGAGTTTCTCCTTCATGTCTAAAATGAAGTGAGGCTGCAGCCCTGCAGACCTCAGGTTATCGCCCACATTTGCAGATATTCAAACACATCTGGTGTTGTGCCCACTGACAGCTGTGCACACAGAAGTAGAGAACATCATTAGCCATATATCTGCATTCAACGCAGTAAAAAAACTACTTTAAAAATATTCTCATTCCTTTTTTATTCAAGACATTTGTGTCTTTGATTGAGCACCAAAGGGTAAACTGCAGTGGTCCTGAAACCGTGACTGGATTCTCAATATGTGTCATGTGTTGGCTTTTGTGATAATAATGTGAGCTGCCACCAACACAGTTGAACTCTCATTATGTTACTAGAGACATCAAGATAAACTGAAGTTCAGCAGCAGCGTTAGCTAACTGCGGGGATACATGTGTTTATCAGTTTATTATTATCATAGTTTGGTTGTTTAAACATTTGCCTAGCAAGCAAATATCCACGGTTTGATTCTTGAAGGAGATACGAATCCCTTCGAGCTTGCATTACAAAAGGTCTTAAAAAACATAAAACAGTTGCCAATCTCTTGATTCCTCTCTAAATACTAATTTCATAGCATACTATACTTTCATGCTTTAGAGAAAAATAAAATAATTTGAATAGCCTAGATCGAGAGAGGAGTAAGAGTGTCAAACATCCATCAAACCTGTCTGCATCACAGATCTATAATGATAGACCTGTTCTTTCATCGTGCAACAAATGAGACAGAATTTACACTTGGGTGAACATAACTGTTTTATCAGTGTTGTCATTTAAAAACAAGCTGTGGGTATAATAGCCTCTGTATGTAAAGGTGAAAGTGTGTGGCTATCAGTCAGATGTTGGAGTTAAAAAGCAGAAACTTGCATTTAATTTCCAGATTGTATGTGTTTGATATTCTTTGCTTTGTCTCGAATGTTCATCGACATTCCTCGGCGGTCACCTCGAAACAGTTTGGGCATTCTCCTTTGACCTCTGACATCAACAAGACATTTTCACCCAGAGAAGCGCCGCTCTGGATGTTTTCTTCTTTTGGACGAATCTCTGTAAACCCTACAGATGGTTGTGTGGGAACATCCCAGTTTAAATAACCTTTCTTCAGCAGGTTGTCTTGGTTACATATAGCCAAGACAACCTGGCAGCCAATCAAATACCCCTTGATTGGCTGATCAGAGATTTACGTTAACGAGTAGTTGACCAGGTGTAGATGTATTTAAAGTGTTTTAATTCATTTTAAAAATATAGAAAAGGCTTGTAGCTCTTCATCTAGCCAAAACCGAGAGCCCACCTACCAATCTGTTCCTGTTCCTTATAACAGGGCATTCACAGTGTTTTAAAAACCCCTGTACTCATTCATTTTAAATTTAGCACACACATATGCTCAGTGACAAAGATCCTGCAGCTTCCCTGTGACTCTGTGCATCGTCACCCAGGAAAACATGGGAGAAAAATAAGTGCTGAGGATAAAACGAGGACAGACTGAGAGCGCACATGTCTGAGTGTGTTTTCGCTGAGAGAGACGTGATGTGTGTAAGATTCATTTCAAGGCAGTCATTTCCCCACTCGTGATTATGTGGGCACATGTGTATGACTACACGTAGGCTGAATCACAGGGTGTGTGAATGAGGGAGTGCATCATCATGAGTATTTTTGTGTCAGAGGGTTGGAGTAGGAAATGGGTTTTTGCTCTCAGAATGATATGTAAGACTTTTATCAGTGTAGTACACAGTGTTATTATTTCATCGTTGATAAATTACAGTTTGTTATTTTTACTTCCCCCACCACGCTGGGACTGATATATTCATAAATTCCCTCCAGGTGATTTGGTCTCCCGGGCCATGCACCATCTCCAGCCGCTGCACATCAAGAATGCCAGCAACGGGACTCCAGTCCACCAGAAGGCCAACACCACAGTGCACTGGGAGCCCGAAGCCCTATATACCCTGTGTTACTTCATGCACTGCCCACAGATGGAGTGGGAAAACCCCAACGTAGAGCCATCCAAAGTCACCTTACAAACTGAGAGGTGAGTCCAACAGAGGTTTGAAACACTCAGGTGTTTTGTACTGTGACCACATTCAGGCTAGCTCAAAGAAACCATCCAGCTGACTCAGCTTAATAGTTTTAATTATGTAATCCCAGGAGAAAACTACATAATTGATAGCATTTTTAAAAGATGAGCAATAATGCACAAAACATGTCATCCTGGAAGCAAAATATCCTGCACTTGTTAACCTGGCCCGTTGAGATTATGTCAGTAACGTCTCCTCACACTCACCCTGTCTGTCTGCAGTAATGACTTTACTTTCCCTGTGTGCATGTAAAAGGGCAGGAGTCTTTTAGTCAGCAACATGTCCTGACAGCTGAAGCAGGCAGGTTGGGAAGGTTCTAGACTAACCTTACTAAACCAGCAGTTTGGGATTGCAATGAATAATTATATCTCAGAGTTTCTCAGAAATACTCGGCCTAAACCTCAGTAGGTGCAGATAAAATCTGAGGTCTAAGGGCTGGTTTCTCCCCAAATTAGATCCTCACAGCAGCTAAACCACTCTTGCATTTGGGTGCTGTGCATGTTATTCAAAGTCAAGTCAATAAAGTAAACTTTATAGATAAAAAGTTGGTATTAGATCTCGTGGGTCCAGTTTCTTGTCATATTATAAATATTTCAGGTTATTTGATGATTCTAAAGTGGCCACAGGTGTGGATGTGTGAGTGGCTGTCTGTCTCTATCTGTTAGCCCTGTGATAGACCGGTGACACGTCCACGTTGTACCCAGCCTCTCACCTAGTGTCAACTGTGATAAGGCTTCAGCCTCTTCCGAGACTCGAAGTTGGATAAGCAGTTAAGAAAATAGATGGCTGGATAGAGTGCAAGTGGCAATCCACTAAAGATACTTGCAGAGAAAATCGTAAGTTAATGTGGCTTGAGTTTGTCCCTCCATTCTCTTCCGTTTTTAGAATTTGAATGCCCCTACTACGCTATAACAAGATTAGCACGTGGCTTTTATTTCTGCTCGTCCTTATTTACATGGATTTACCACCAATCAGTGATAATCTGAACAAAGACGAGAATATACTGGTTCGTTTCCTGGAAACTACTGATTATGGGTTAAAGGAAACCAGTGATTGTCAGCAACAAAACGCAAGAAGAAAGCTTATTTTGTCGAAACTTTTAAGTGGAACAGGTCTCGTGTTTTGATCAATTTCGCACATTAAAAGAGCTTAAAATGAGCAATAGTTATTCCTCTGCCTTAGTCAGTTAACTATGCTCAGCTGTTTAAAAAAATCATAGCTATTATTTCAAAATTATTCCATAACAGCACAATTGTTGCACTTGATTAATACAGTGCTATCTACCTGCTAAAAATGCAAATTGGAGCTCCATCTGTTCTGTGTCTGGAGAGGAAAAGAAAACAAGAGACTGAGTATTTTGGTTGTTTAGAACTGTGGCCATAAACAGAATAATCTACCCCGCTGTAACGCCAGGACATAAGTGAATAGATATCATCTGAACACATTAAGTCATGGTCTTTGCCCAGCTTTATTCTTTTTTATGACTTCTTTATGAGTCTGTATCTGTTTCTAAATTTGCAAATTTACTGGGAACAAGGTTGTCAAGGACCACCCATGTTAGTACACTGGTTTGATGTGAAACTGGTGATTCTGCAATGGGAAAATTAACTTGAAGCAAATACATTTGATAAATGCTATAAATGATGGATTGAGTTTATTAAGCCATTTAGTTCAGATTTAAGGTAAAGGACAAGAGTTGTACTGTCACTTCTGCATTTCCTAGTCTCATTTATTATTATTTTACTTCTCTTTTCCCTTCTTTTCCTGTATTTGTTGGTGTACTATTTGGATCTGAAAGAATTTGTAAAATGTTATGTATAAAGTGTCATACTTTTGAATTTAAAAAAAAGAAAATGCAAAGCTTAGGCCCCAGTCCTGCAGGTCCTGCAGACTAGTCAGTGATCCCCCCAGCAACTTCTATTCACTAGGGGAAAAGGTGCATTCGTAAAATGAATTGGGTGTGATTGCTGGAGGTTGTTCAGTGAAATTGGTTGCAAAAAGCTTACTGTACCAAAAACATCCCTGTGTTCACTTTGCCTTCTAGCAGATTGCCACAGTTCAGTTTAATTCAATTTTATTTTATTTACATAGCACCAAATCACAACAACAAGTAAGGACCCTAGAGTTATACAGAGAAAACCCAAACACTCAAACAACCCCCTACAAGCAAGAGACAGTCGAAAGGAAAAACTTCCTTTTAACAGGAAGAACCCTCTGCCAGAAACAAGCTTAGGGAGGGACAGCCATCTGGTTGGGGGTCGCAGAGGATGGCAGGTGCCTCTATTTTGGTTGGCAGACAGCAACTTGTATGCAAATGTTTAACAACTACATACTGAGTGGTAGTAAAACTGTGAAGAGTTCAACAGTGCTTGTTCTTAAAGTAAAAGATGTGCCTCACTGCTTAAGCCTGAAAGTTGAAAGTGATCCTTCTGTTTTACTACCACCTAGATAGTAGTTGGTTTAGTTTGTGAGCATTTGCAGCCAAATCAGAAACTTCCATGCAAACTACATCTGACCGTGGCAAGACGAAAACAATTGCAAGGAGATTTTTCATGCAGCACCGTATACCTCTTTGCAACCAATTCTACCTAGCAACTGGCAGCAATCTCCAGCAACCTAGCAACAAGTGGTTGGGGGCACTGACTAGTCTCTAGGTTTGTACAACTGGGTGTTACCATTAACAGCTGACTAGTAAACTACCGGCAATAAGATGGACTACAATAGCTAAGCTAATGGTATTAGCTTTTGTCAAAAAATGTCATCAGTCTATTCCAGAAAGGTCCAGTGGGGTAGCAACAAACTAAAGGAAACCCAGCACACTCTGATATGTGATCTTGAAAGTCAAATTAATTTAGAGAAAGATTTTTATCTATGTGTAGAAGCAAATGCTGTCCCAGGTGGTATTTAGGTATCTTCATCCTTTTAACACCATTGCCACTGTCAGTTAGTGCAGATATTCCTAGACTCACACAAGTTTTTCGCACCACAAGCGATCTGGTAAGAAGCTGTGTGTGCTGCTCAGCGCTGACACTTCCCTAGGCCTTGAGCAGATTGAAGGGAACCAGAGGGACTTTGCTTGGATGGACAGATGGACAGATATTCCAACATCTTTCTTCCACTCTGCTGAGATAAAAACTCAATCCCGATGACCCCGGGGAGCACTAGGAATGTCAGGCTGAGTGACATGTCAGCAGGTTCAGGCCCCCGGAGAGAAAAATCTCTATTTAGCATTCAACTGAAAGGTTGAAGACAAGTCAAAAAGGGCCTGAAACACACAGTAGGATGAGAGGGAGACAGAATACGATCAAATGAGATAAGATCATCTTTTTGGGTTATTTTGGGAAACTTCAGACGAGCTTCAGTGAGGTGAAAAATTACTGCTGCAATGACTTTTACACCTGAGCTTTGAATATTTAGCTGATGTAAATTTTCTTTAGAAGAAAAGTGTTTCTACAAGATTTCAATTTTTAAGTTTAGTGGTAAGTAAAAGTATTGAAAGAGCTGCAGTAGGTTCTTTGATATGTTTGGTAATTTGTAACAGACCTTTACTCTTTTACTCTGGCAGTTCTGACTGTTGTATGTCGCTGCAGGCCAATTGTCTGCATCGATGGATAACATTTCCCACAGTGTTTTCATTCCAGACTTTGTCTCTCCCCTTTTTCAAACCTTGCACTGTAAAATACATCTTCCAAAAGCTCAGAGAAAAGGGAGGAGTTCTGTGTTGGTGCGTTTTTTAGCTAAATGCTAAGCATAAAGGAAAACCCTTCTTCTTCTTTTTTTAATGCAGCTCAGTTCCTGGTAGACTGTTGGTGTACAGATAAGGAAAGTGTGAGTTATGGAATAAGAAACTGATGCACACACTGTGTTGAGTAGTAAAACGTAAGTATCTAAAAGCTGGTGCCTTGATAAAACCTGTGCTTACAGCAGATTTACCAGACGCCTGCGTAAACAGCTAACATATCCGTCCCTGATGGTTTATCTCACTTGGGTACGGGGTCGTGTTGGGAATATTTTTTTTCTTTAAGAAATTATGGTTGCCAGAGGGTCATAAAGGAGAAAAGCTATAAAGGGACCTTTACTGATGGACCTATAATATAATTTAACTGACTATAACATGAAATTAGCCCGTTTAGTTTAGTGTTTAAGGTTTTCTAATGTACATCTGAGACTTCTTCATCGGTTTAAAGGCTTTAAAGAAAAATATTCTGTGTTATTATCATTTAAACTGGGATCTGGTGACTAAATTACTTGTAACTCGATCAGTATTAATGATTTCAAGTATCCTGAATAGCTTAGTTTATAAAGAGGATATAAAAGGGTATATAACTATAAAAAAGGAGAAAGCTTGCTAATGAGAACCATGTGAAAGAAATGTTTTTGTAATCATCTACAAATTACCTGCTTTGAAGAATGAGACACTCCAAAACATACATATTAACCAGGGTTATTCTGTTTGCTCACTAATGCAGAGTAGAGAAAAGCACCATTTTACAAGCTTGATGGGATAATTATTAGAAATGAGTAGGATGTACATGGAACATACTGCCAAGAGAAGAAAAGTCTTTTAGATCAGTCCAGTCTGTTCAGTCTTTAACCAAATCTCTTTTTACAATAATTTATCATTGTGAGGTTGAAGTGGAGAGGACCCAAACCAGGACATGTGGGCAGAAACAAATGAGTCTTTATTTGGCTGAAGCGCAAAAGGTTACATGAACCAGGAGTCCAGGGAACACAGGACACAAGCAGGGAAATCAATAGTAGGATTTCACAAAGGACATGTATGAATATACTCTGGGGAGAAATTATGGATTAGATGTAATCAACACAGGTGAAGATAATGTGAGAGATGGGAAGTAAAGACTGGAACAAGACACACGAAAAAATGTTCAAAAACGAGAAGACTTGATATGACAACAGATACAATAGAATGGAAACTACAACCACAACCGACCGTGTGCTCAGTAAATACCTCAGGCAGCAGAACCCAAGAAGTAGAGGAGCAAGGAGAAGAACCATCATGGAATGACAGGCCCCTGCACGGTATGTACTACCGACAGATAAGATTTCTGGATGTCAGCCACTTCTTCTATCAGTGGCTGGACACAGTTGGACTGGAAGACAGCACAGAAGCAATAATCATGGAGGCACAGGCTGTGTAAAGATCTCCCTGAGACAATCCAGGCGAGTGTCTCCAGAAGATCCCAGGAATAGCAGTCGTAGGAACAGGAAATATACTGAAGAGGACCCTCAAGCTCTCAAACCTCAGAGGATGTGTGTGTATTTCCCATAGGGATTTTGTTGAGATGCCTGGGGAAAAATCTAAGTGCTGAAATCATCCAGGCACACTCTATAGCACACATTGTTTTTAGCATTGTGAAGCTTAAAAAATATATTACAATAACAAAATTATAAAAATATCCCTCGTTTCCAGAAAAGCTTATACCACAGTAGGTTAAATAAAAGAGGACGGTAAAACATATGTAGGTGTTGACGCTTAAGAAATTATTTTATAGGTGTTGTTAATAAAATGTATCCAAATTCAATTCTGCTAACAAAACCAATGGTGAAGGCTCAAACAACAAACGTAAAACAACAAAGGCAGTGGGGGGGAAATGACAAATAATTTTTTTGTTAAACTATATACATAAATAACACATACGCTCTTTCAGTGATGAGGATGTACACGTCCTCATCATTGCTTGAGTGATTTTTTCTTATTAAGAGGCAGCTGAATATAAAAAAAATATATACCTGTTTTTCTGTCTGAATTTTCCATCTAGGTTTTCTTCTCTGGCTCCAGTGAATGTCCACATGTGGTGTGAAATTAGAGTGACTGGATATCCAAGAGCACTGCCAGCTTGCTGAGCATTTCGCTATCAGATGTTTCCCTAAAATAGCTCTTTGTGATATGATTTCCACTTTGCACTTATCTGGAATACCTGACTTAATTTTCCCGGAGTTTCTGACAGTTTTAACTGACAGTCAGCTCCTGGGGGAGCACTGTGCTGATTGCTGGAAGATGTGAGGCTTTGTATTTCTATCCTTTAAGAAGGGTATAAGTCACTGAACAGCACAGCACAATACAGGTGGGCTGAGGCACTGACTGTTATTGGTTTCAAGAGGGTGTACTGTGCACTCCCTGGGAACGTACCACACAGCCACTTCTGTTCACGTTTAAAATTTCAGTTTCCCATTATATCTTATGTTTTGAAGTATTTGACCGCTGTAGGTGTGAATGATTGTCTGTATTTCTGTATTTAACAAAGAACTCTATTAACCACTTTTAACGTGTTTATGTTAAAGCGATGTCACATTATACAGGTCAGGAAACATATTCAGGTTTGGATTATACGCCATGTAATCCGAGAGGAACATGGGAAACACTCCCAGCATTGAGTCTGTATACTAAGCTATGCCAATTACAGTATAGGGCTAATACCATGAGAGGGAAATTGCTCATGTAAAGACTTTAAGAAGAAAGTAAATTACAGTTATGCTTTAGTTTTTGTTTTTTAAGAAAACGAAGCTATGAAGATCTGAGACGGTCAAAACAACAGATTTGTTTTCAATTCTATCAATTTTTACTTAGTAAAACTTCATTGTGGTGAAACGGGCTTAATATCTGATGAATGCCTGACCTGAATTTAGCTGCTGTTGGACGGCAGGGGAAATGATTAATAACAGACACAACAACACGAGTCTGTGTTTATGAGCGAGAGAGGTTAAAGACACACGCGCATGCACACATAAACACACGTACACACATACTTGTACAGGAAACAAAAGATGAAATATGAACTTGTCAGACAGGCAAGACCCATGACTGATGTTGATTAAAGAAGGTAATAAGTGAATTTAGGGAGGTTGCGGCATCTAGATCTCTTTCTGTTCTCCACTGTCCGAGTTATAACTTATGAACAATGACTTGCTGCCTTTTCACATATCAGTAAGGGAATCTTTAATTAGAAAGTTTGTGGCTATCAGTGTTCGACCGGAGTCTTTATTAAGTGATTTTGTTATTTGAAAGATGACCAAAGCAAACTGCTTTGATGATGATGAACCCGACAATGTGCTGATATTATCAGTTTGAAGAGTTAATTTTCACCTACAAAGATCACATTAGCAATATAGTTTAATATCTGTATGATTTATTTTGGAAATGTTAGTAACACGATAGAGATTTACATTTTGGAGATGTATATAAATTATGACTGAGTTAGAAGATTTGCACTTTCTTAACATATATTTATTTTTTTCAGTGTTTTTTTCATTTCCTTATCCATATTTCCATATTTATTTATTTTTTTGGGCTAGAGTAGCTTTGCATGATTCACAGTTCATAATAATCCTTTTTTATTATAATTATTTCTTAGGCCTTTGTGAAACAAGCTGTTTCAGCTTCTTCCCCTTCCCTTAAACACATTTTCTTCTGATAGGCTCGAGCGGGTTTGAACAGCTGGAGGAAGGGGCTTCTGTGCTCGCAGCCAGAGGCTTTGATTATGGTTGACTCGTCAGTTATCGCTTGCGTGAACTGTGACGTCAACAGGAACCGTCACCAGGGCCGTGACAGTAAAAATTGTCTCGAATGCGTGTGTGATGCTCTAGATGGCTTTCACGGTGCCTCTTATTGGGTTGTGTTTAGGAAGTTAGGCTGATGCGTGACTCATGAGAAATGATAATGGGTTGGTTTAGGCACAAGTTGTGACTCAGAGCAACATTAAGACCAGAGTCATTTAATAAGTTACTTTTTGTGCTATTTTAAATTCAATTTTTTTTAAAAAGTCTGGCATTTGTTTTATTTGATTGTTTTATACACTCACAACTCTCATCTTCCACATTTCTTTGTACACAGCCGCTTCTGTAGAGTAAAGAATGTGTACAAATTTAAAGTCTTTTATGGCTTTTATTGTCCTGAATCTCAAGGACCAAGTGTCGTCGAGAAAAGACGAAAAGGATAAAACGCAAATAACATGCCGGGCTCATTATCTGAAACTTTGGCTGTATTTAATATAAGAAAACTCCGCAGCTGTTTCTATAAATATGTCAAAAAGTTGGAAAACAAAGTATTTTTTGTCAGCCTTATACACACGTGTGTGTGTGCGTCCTAGAAACTGCACTTTTATGCTTAGATATTTTCTTGATGGTATCCCTTTATGTGTTGAATTATTTTGATGCGATGTTGTGTACACAGAGAACTCTAAAACAGAAAACCTGTAAAAAAACTCCCAATTATGTGTTGTTGTATCACGAGCAGAGCAGGCAGCTGCTACAGACTCTTAACAACCACCCAAATTAGTTTCCCTGTTTAAGTCTCCGTCTTATCGGACTTACCGCCACCTTAGCTTGTAGAACGAGCCTCCAAACAAACATTCATCAGCTAACATCGTTTTCCAGGTGAGGTAGCTAATTTGCTGTTCTGCCTAAACATATTAATCCTTACATGTAGACCTTGAGTAGATCATTTTTCCATGAAAATCTCAGCTCCCTGGTACTGTGAGTTGTGAGTTTTAAGACTTTGGTAAATTTCAGAGGTTTTATTCTTTATATCATCATTTAAAACTCAAATGTAATTTTGAAATAATTCATCATTCAAGACTCCGGGAGTCTTATCACGTGAAACAAATGTGTATTAATCAATCAATTAACTCATTTATTGATTTTTTTGGTCTTATTTGGTGCTGCTATATTTAGCTGTGTATGTCTCAACACAAATTTCCCATATTGGAGTATAGCGTTTATTCTTATTCTGATTCCCTTGGCTCGGCCATTCCATGTTAGTACATCCTGCAAACTCGGACACAGTTTTGTTTTATTGTTGTTTGTTTTTTTGGTAATGGGGCATTTCTGGTACTTCTGAAGACCTACGTAAAATTCTAAGTTACCTGGAGACCAGAAGATCTCACAGGTCTACTTCCCCCATTCCAAACATTGGGATTAAACTCCTGTGTTCACAGACAGAGGAAAGGAGAGCTCTGAACATCGCTTCAGCTAAAAAGCTCCTACAAAAAGTGCAAATAGCTGTCCATTTATGCATCAAACAAAAGTGGAGCAGCACACACTTTTTTATAACATGGCTTAATCTGCTTTAAACTAGTGCCAGACTACCTGTTGACTCAGTGTCAGAAAAACAACCCATGTACGTAAGGAAGCTGCAGTAGTCACTTCGCTCCAGTTAGATGGCAGTGTGATTCATGCTCTTGTGTTCCATTAACAGCACAGAGTATACCCTTCACTTACAGCTGCACACTTTGCTTTTTGTCACACACATAACTGCACCTCCAGCCATCTAGGAAAAATAAGCATTTATGGAATATGTGGGGGGGTTTTCTCATAAAGAATTTTACCTAAATGTGATTTTTTTTCCCCCCCTAAATCTTTATCTATTGTGATTGTGATTTATTCTATTGTTTAAGATATTAAACAGTAGCACATGAACCTGTTTTCTCTGCAGGCCGTTCCTGGTGTTGCCCCCGCTGATGGAGTGGATCCGGGTGGCGGTCGCCCACACTGAACATCGGCGGAGCTTCTCCGTGGACAGCGATGATGTGAGGCAGGCCGCCAGGCTGCTGCTGCCCGGCGTGGACTGCGAACCCCGACAAATAAAGTAAGAATACAAGGCCAATAACAAGATTTACTGCACAAACCTGCTGGAGAATGAAGCTCAGTGTCACCCATTTATGAAACCTGTAAGCCTGCACATGGAAGTTCAGTCAACAAGTGTTGCATTAGCATGAACTTCAACCTTTTTACAACGAGTTTGTTGTAATTAACCTCGGATACCAAACACAGGAATGACTTGCAACCATCAGTCACACTATATTTTAGCAGAATCTCATTCACAGTGTTAGAACATGAAGATGAATATGGAGACTTGATCAGCGGTTACCTGTTCATGTTTTTACTTTCTGATTATAGATTTCAGGTCAGACAAAACATTTAACCAGAACTAATCAAGTCATGATCATCCATTCATCCTCCTCAGTGTCCATGTTTTCTCGTTGTATATCGAACAGCTTTTCAGTCGAATAGTTCCTATTATTGAAAGATGTTTTTTGCGATTACCCTCTACAGAATTTACCAAAAACTGTCACCACCAGGGGGCAGAGTTTCACCAGCATGGTGCAGTTCTTTAAACTTTTCAAGGCTTTGCCTTTTGCCATCTTCTTTGGAAGCAGGAACGTTCTCTATTGCTACAGTTAGGGAAAACACTGATTCTAGATCACCACACAGACAAAACATTATTACAACCATGTGCAATGAAACTGCAGTCTATCAACTGAAATGGCTGCTTTGCAACTACTTGAAGACAGTTGCCGACTTCAAAACAACTCAGCATGCTATCAGTCTGTCAGTTTGGCTGGCAAATACATGCAATATATTTATCTACCACAATACAGCAATTAATGGATAAATCTCCACACACAGGAATTCAGAATAAATATAAATTAATTTTAACTGTCCTGCCGTATCCTGACAGATCTAAAATAGATATTCCTCCACAAATAATTACAAACAAATAGTCCACTATTACAAAGAGAGGCATTGCAAATGAGTTCTGTTCATCACTGCATGGTGACTCAGACTGATTGCAACAAGCTAGCAATCTGTCTATGTTTCTAAATGTGTTAGCATTTATTTGCAAACCTTCACTAATCTCTCTGAAAATGACTGCAGTCAGCCTGAGTATGACCACGATGGTATAGAGAGCAATTGCCTTCCACCAGCCGGCCTCTCTTAGACCTCTCTGGATGATCAGGTGGCCTCTGCAACTACTTTCAATTAGTTACTGAAAGTCGAAACTTGGCATGCAATGACGTGGCAACCACAGTTACTTATTAGTTACTAAAAGGTTCCCTGCCTGTTTAAATAAAGCCTTGCTGCACATCTTGTGGTACAGATTGTGCAGAAGTGAAGCCCAGCCCTGTTTGGACTTCAGTTGATATCCCTTCAACACAATTTAAAGATGTTGTTTTTTCAAATTCGATTTGATAGTTATAGCTAATCTTCACCAACTCAGTTTGAGGTGTGTATAAACAGCATTTGAGTTCTGTTTGTACTTTTAATCGGATCATATTGTGCTATGAAACCATTTTGTCTACAGCTTTATATAAATAAGCAGCATTTAGGGATAGCTAACTGACTTTTATCGTCCCCTGACTTTTCCACCATTACCAGCAGGATTACATGAGTGGCGAATTTAGTGCAGTCCTTCAGCAGCTGTTTGATGGATTGCCATAAAAATTACAGGACACATACCAATCGTAACTCCACAGGCTGCATATAAAAAATAGAAATACATATTCATTACTAATTGGTTATTGTAGACTATGGTTTTAAAACCTCAATGCAGGGATTTTGACCATCATAATCATGTTTTTTTGGAGGGGGGGTTGTTTCTTACAAGGAAACCTAAAATTACTAATCAGTGGAAAGAAGCATGCTCATTAAATGCGACCAAAACTGGAGCACAAACTCTTGTGTACGGTTTCAAACCGTAGTATTTTTCAGATAATTACAATTAAATGGTTGAATAGGCACAAACACGGATTAAAGGGCCTTTTTGATGAATAGCAAACAGAAAAAGCAACCACACTTTAACCCTTTAATACAATTTAATTTGTGTGACATTATTGATAAAGTTTATTTTTTATTTAATCTGCAAATGGCAATCTGTGGGGATTGTCATACAGTTAAAGCCGGGCTGCGGTTTATGACACTTTTGCGCCAGCTTCATTGTTTCACCCACAGCCGCTGTTGCTGAGTTGAGCATAAAGCCTTAAGGGATGGCAGGGACAGCCGAGAGAAAGTATGGAGCGAAACAAAATAAATGAGTGTGATTAATGTAATAATGTTGGGATTATAGGCAAAAAGTGTGCGCTGGCCTTCAGTTCGAAAGAGCGCAACCTGAATTGTTTTATTATTAATGACGAAATTTGTGGAGTGGAGGGTTGTGATGTTAACATTTCATCGTAGCCCCGCAGTGAACTGAATTTAGACTCGCCCTGTAAAATTTAAAAGCTTTTTCATGTGGCTTGGCAGTTGCTAAACGAACTGTGTTTGTCCTTCTTTCTTGGACAGCAGTAACCTATAAATCTTCTCTCTGTATTTGTTTCTGACTCACTCACAGTCTCGCCTCGCTCGCCCTCTCTTTCGTCCCTCATTTGCAAACACTCCACTGCGGTTACAAAGCCGTGCACCATATTTGCCTCGTCGCCGCTCACTCGGTAATCTTTTTGTAATTTGTCACAGAGTCACCGGGTTAAGAGTCTTTTCACTTTCCGTGTATTTGTAAAGAAGTAATAAATTAACTGCTTCGAGGTGCCAATTAACGCATTTCTTTGCATATGTCAGATATAACTGTCATGTAAATGCAGACCAACATCCGGCAAAGGTTTCTCTGTGAAAACTGCAGTTGTGACAGATGCTTGGATTAAGAGGCTTTACGGGAGACATGAGTGGGTAATAATGAGTCACAGCAGAAGCCTTACCTGGAGAGAAGCTGCTTAAGAAAAGTCCCGAACCAGAAGCAATCAAAGAGAAGTGACTGTTGACAAACTCAGATATTAGGGAACTGACTTTGAAAATGAAGCAGCTCAGTACTTATAAAGTTGCAAGTTTGTTTCCTGATACCGAGAAGTTGAGTTATGAAAGCCAGATCAGCAATCATTTTCAGCTTCCTTCAGCATGCCGTGGAGATGTATGTCCTCTTATCTCAAAATCCATTTCTGAGATAAGCTTCATCTTAATCAAAGTAATGGATTTGCTGTTTCTGTGTGCAGAGCCGAGGATTGCTTCTGTGCCACCAGAAAGCTGGACGCAGCCTCCACAGAGGCCAAGTTCCTGCAGGATCTGGGCTTCAGGATGCTCAACTGCGGACGAACGGACCTGGTCAAGCAGGCCGTGAACCTGCTGGGGCCCGATGGCATTAACAGCATGAGCGAGCAGGTCTGGCACCTAACACACCCACGCACTCCTGCACACACACTCACATATATATAAATAACAACTTTAAAATCCCACATTTGCACAGCTCAGGGGTTGGAGATAGAATAAATTGTGGATTTCTAGCAAGTACCTGGCAACCCAGTGCAGTTCATGCACACATGCTGAGCACAGGCTGCTCTCTCTGAGTAATGCAGTGTGCTAAAATCTTATGCCACAATACAGTTTTCATGCATCTTTTTTTTTCATGCAGAAGGAAAATAATTCAAAGTTTTTTCAAGACAGTTTTTCTTTGTGTCTGTTTCTGTATACTCAACTCATCCTGCACAAATATCCCGCCGCTTCTTCTCAAGGTCATAACTCAATTTGAAACTCCAGCCTTTCAAATTTCTCACACTGCAGTTTTGTCAAAGCAAATGCCGCCTCTGGGATACTCACAAGGTGTCTCATGATGTGTGTTTTCTGGTAGAAAATCCGCCAATGAGGACAGGAGTGGTAAATCATCACTGTCCCACATGGGAGCTTCATTTTCTCTCTGTTTACTTTCCCTTTTACTCGTTGTTTGGTGAGATTTAGGTGTCAAAAACTACTTGGAGGTGACAGTAATACAGGCTTAATGACCAAGCATTCATTTGTGATGATTTGGGAGTGAGACCAGACTCATCCAACAACAATCAGATGAACCCTTTACACCCTTTACAGAAGTGCAAAGATCTCAATTATCCATCCGGTCTCAAAGGCATTTTTTAGATCTTCAGATCTTAGCTTAAAATGAAGTTGTATCTAGTGATAATTTACTTTATTGATTAACCTTTAAGTTGTATAAATCCTCTATAAAACCTGTATTAAGTCAGACCTTTGCCACAGACTTTGAAAGCCAGATCATTATATTTTAATTAAGAAAATAATGCATGTTTTTACATGTCTCAGCGAGCTGCGATTAACCACCGTCTAGCAAAGTTGCCTAAAAAATCAGTTGTAGATTGCTGATTATTTTTCTGTCAATCAACAGAAAGCCTCTGTCGTCAGTGTCAAAAGCAATTTGTTGACGGTGTGCAAACGACAGTCCAAGTGATTTAGCATTTGGACACAGGCAGTGGTTCGTTGGGCCTTTGGGCTTGTTTCTGGGATATCTGACAAATTCTCACTCTCATAAAAATTACAGGACACATACCAATCGTAACTCATCAGGCTGCATATAAAAAATAGAAATACATATTCATTACTAATCGGTTGTTGTAGACTATTGTTTTAAAACCTCAATGCAGGGATGTCTGGAGTTCATGAGAGATTAAACACCTTGGTGTTTTGTTCTCTTCTTGATCCGCTTCTACCCAACACAGATTGCGGACAGTTGCGACCGGATGGTGTGTCAGTCTGTAGCAGCATTACGTGAATGCTAGGATCCAGGCTTTCGCAGCAGAACATAGAAGATAAATGTTTTGCATTTCGTCCACCAGTGGTTTTAACTGGGGATTTTACTAGAATCTGTGTATTTGGTTCAGTTGTACGCCCGTAAGCGCCATCGAGTGGATCACAGCGATGCAGTCCTTTCAATCATTGCTCGAAATATCATGAAAACAGCTTTATACACAAGTTGCTTATTATTTTTAGTTTTATTAACACATGTGAGCATTTGTGTGTGATGGAGAGCTACATCTTTCATGGTGGTTTGTTATTCATTGGCAAGGTAGACGTGTTAGTTCTTGGCAGTAAAAGGACCACGAAAGCTGCTTCTCTAAGCTGCTGATGTATCACAGATATGTGGTTCCTGCAATAATCCTTCTTTTTTGTGTATTTTTGCTTTCTTTTTTCACTTTTACAAAAAATGTGCATGCACTTTATGCTTAAACACGCTGCCTGCGACAACTTTCGGTGAGGACAGCAAAGGGATAATAAAGAATAAAAGAAAATGTGAGGTGGAATGGTTAACTAGCCCTGCTCATCATGTAAAACCACAATATTTCAGGTTATAACAGCAAAATATGTTTAAATTCACAGAAAAGAAACGCGGGGGTGATATTTATTCATTTCTCCCTCGTGCTCCTCCAGATCTAATATATAAGGTGAGCGAGGTGAAGACGTAAAGTCGTTTGCAGCTCCACGTCATGCACTGTGACTAAGCCTCGCCCTCTTTAAGACCTCAAGGATCTTAATAAAATCCCTCAGTTTTACTTCCATGACTAAAGCTAAAGATGCTGTAACCTCTGACTCACTCTGACTTCAGCAGCTGAAAACTGTCTCAAAACTACATGAAAATGAATGTTATTTTCGACATTTTTTTAAAAAATATAATTAAGATGAAGTCATCGTAGGATCCTTAACTCGACTTAATTCGACACACATTTCTTAAAACTTGCACCAACTCCTCTTGGCAATCAAAAAAACAAATTTTTTCTCTTAATCCCTTCAGTACAAAACTGCACATTTCACAGGTCTGCAGAAAAATGCTCTCATCCCCACAGCCCCCTGCCCTCATGTGCTGCTATTAATTGCTCATTAAACACCACGACATGCTGGCAGTGGCCCAGCAGGAACATAAATGTAACTACATGAATAACAAAGAAAATACAAATATAATAATCAGTGCCCCTCGACCAAATGCAATGTAGTAACTATGGTGGCAGGGAAGTAACGAATAAACCTGTCATGACCCCAGCTCACTGGGATAAGGGAGAGAAACATTAATTAACCGGATGGAAACGGTTAAATTTGAGTTAATTAGTTTATTTTATAGATTTTTCCAATGGCAACAAAATTTTAGAAGCAAAGCAATCACAAGAAAAAGAAGAAGAAGCAGAAGTGTGTTGCAGTTATTGTATGTGGAGTTTTATCATTGTTTCAAGAAAAATGTATCTTCACACGGATAAGTCCAAAAGGTACAAGTACAACAAAAAACACATGAAAGTAGTGGAATCCCAAAGGGCATGAGAGGTAACAGAGGAAAGACTGATGGCTGATGGGTAACAAGACACAGATGAACATAATTACTGGAAGTGAGAACAACCAGAGAGTCGGAGAAGACATGGGAAGTAAAACTAGCGCAGGGAATGCTAAATACAGAGAGAAGATTTACGCTCAACAACAAAACTCAACAAGACAGAAATGTGGAAGGAATGGAGGAAACAGCCGAGAAAGACAGAGACACGGGAAGTGAGGTAGTGAGGAAAAAAGGAATTGGAACTCAATTACAAACTAAGAAATCAAAATTTAAACTTGAACAAGCTTAAAATGTCTTCAAAAAGGAACCAGAAATGCATTCTTCCACTTTAAGCAGAGATGTCCAGACCTCCCTTTGCTCAGCCACCTCCACCAGCTCCTCTGGATGTTCCCAATCCAGCTAAGGGAGCGTCCAGGATCTGCTACCAGTGGAACATCCCTAAATACCTCAACTCTTAGGGGGTTTAGGCCCCTCCTTTCAATGTGGAGTAGTAGAATCTCTTCACTGATTGTCTCTGAGAGATTGGCCAAACACCTTTCAGATTCCTATTTTTCCAGTCACTAACCAGAGGTCCTATCCAAAACTCACTTTTACAATACAACAATACAAACAATATAAATAAATACCCAAATTTACCTGATGTCCTTGACCATAGGTCGTACACTCACTGCAGACTACCTATAAAGAAAAAAGACAGGAGGCAGTAGCGCATCTCAGCCTTGTGCCAGGGATATGTATGAATGAGAAATGCCTCAGCTAAGAAGAGGCAACACCCAATATCAAGTAACCTTGAACTTTGCAGTGTGCAAACAGGAGGTATGAGTCCTTTTAACAGCTTTCATGGTGCTGTGGATGAAGCCGGGGGCTGGAGAATCGGATTAATCAAAGGCGGCAGTAGGCGGGATGCAGGAGGAGCAGTCAGGTGAGGAAGAGCAGAGAGGCCGTTGTGGGGGCTTGCACACACCACCCAGCATACTGATGGCTTCAATTACACAAGCACGGAGAAGAGGAGCGACCCAGGGCTGTAGGAGAGCGCTATCCAGCTACAGATTGTGCCCTGACCCTCCTGTTCATCCTGAAAGTAGAAGAAGAAAGGATTTTTCTTTTGTTGCCTGTTACTGCAACACTTTTCCTGCACTGCGCGGTGACAGGTGGGGTCAGTATCTCCAACCAGCCACAGCCAAGTGTCACTTGGGAATCTCTACCTTTGACAGTTGGTGGAAATATTGGTTATTCCCTGTGCTGTTAAGTGGAAGTTAATAGTGTAATCTGACTTTCCGTGGTCAATAAGCTGTGCCTAGTTAGGTTTAATTAAGATGTGCTTGGCAAATCTTCACTTACAAAAAAAAGGCAAAAAACTCCAGGTCTGTGTGATTAATGTTTGCTTAAATACATTATATATTGTTTCTAATATATTAAAAAAAAAATGTGAAAAACAGTTGCTTGCTTAATTTTCAGATTGTATTGACTTTTGCTTTCCTCCCTCTCCCCTCACATAAATACGAGCCCTTGATGACATACAGGCTTTTACCTCCTTGTAAAGGAGGCTAAATGGAGCAAAGGACCAGACAGCGTTACAGGAGCAATAAAGTAAAAGCTGGAGTCTGTCATAACGGCTAAGAGACATTTTGAACTCATCACGATGCTCATCGCGGTTCGTCGTCTCTCGCCCTTTAGCCGTCTGCTGATTAAGTAGATTGCTGTCCAGGAAATGTTTAAGAATGAATCACCACAAAGGGAGATCGGTCTTCAACATAAAGTGCTGTGGTGTGTTATGGGTGAGTCATAAAAGGCCTCTGTTGAACATAATGGCCCAGATCAGATATATGATTAAAGTCTGTTTTATGGAAGCTCATTCAAAACAGTTAGAAAAGTCTGATAGATGGGAAGAATTTGCTGCCTCGTTTACAATAGAGGTCATTTTTAAATTGTTGCTGTTGCTGCTCCTATGCAATTCTTCGCAGTAGCACTTAGATGAAGCAGCTTCATCCTGCAGCATAATGTGTGTGGGCGTGTCAGAGTGCTCTGTGCATATGGAGGCACGCAGAGATAGAAGACGTTATGTGAGGAGTTTCACAGCCCACCTTTGTGCTTTTGCCCTTGTTGGGAAGACACGGTTATTTTAAGGCAGTAATGAAAAGGTCCAGTAAATAAGAAGCTGTGAGAAACTGCCAGACATTTCTCTGAGTTGTGTGTTCTGTGTGTATAGTTATTACATCTTACTGCATTTTACAGAACGGGATCGATTGGTAGCCAGCAGTAACGTTATAGCATGTACATAAAAATGGTGATTTAAAAACAATTATGTGAAGACTTATAATAAAAGAGCTAATGTTGTGGTGATGGTCAACAAGGATAACAAAGGAAAAAGACATGAGGAAGCAGGTAAAAGCTTCCTGGAACAGGTATAGACAAAGTAAAAACAGGAAGTAAAGTCATTGTGGAAGTTTTTCCACAGTTTTCTGCAGAATGTTTTTCCAGCTGCTGCAGCAAACTGCTTCTGTGTCATCTGGGAATCCCTTTGCTTCTGCATTGATGTATCTCAGAGATGCCTGGCTGCTGCTTTTAGCCTGACTGTGTAGCAAAACGGCGTGGATGTAAATGGTCGTCATCTTGTTGTTATAGAAAGAGACTGGCGTTTTTATTGTGCCTTTCTGGTCTGACCGTTCAGGGCTCTTCACACTGAGAGTCACTTTCACTGATGCGCACACAGATTCATACATTACTTATTTTGTGCAATTTAAGAGCTTTACCTGGAAACCCTTTCCAGGTAATCCAGCAATGATGATCTTGGACTGAGCACAGAGAGAACCGAGCAGACCAGAAGATAAAAACCCACAACCTTTGTGCTATGGGGCAACAGCGCCATTGCACTAGAGCAAGGGTGTCAAATAAAGTCGTGGCCAAAAGTTTTGAGAATGACACAAATATTAGTTTTCCCAAAGTTTGCTGCTAAACTGCTTTTAGATCTTTGTCTCAGTTGTTTCTGTGATGTACTGAAATATAATAATAAGCACTTCATACGTTTCAAAGGCTTTTATCGACAATTACATGACATTTATGCAAAGAATCAGTATTTGCAGTGTTGGCCCTTCTTTTTCTGGACCTCTGCAATTCAACTGGGCATGCTCTCAATCAACTTCTGGGCCAAATCCTGACTGATAGTAAACCATTCTGGCATAATCACTTCTTGGAGTTTGTCAGAATTAGTGGGTTTTTGTTTGTCCACCTGCCTCTTGAGGATTGACCACAAGCTCTCAATGGGATTTAGATCTGGGGACTTTCCAGGCCATGGACCCAAAATTTCAACGTTTTGTTCCCCGAGCCACTTAGTTATCACTTTTGCCCTATAGCACGGTGCTCCATCGTGCTGGAAAATGCATTGTTCTTCACCAAACTGTTGTTGGATTGTTGGAAGAAGTTCCATTCTTTATTCATGGCTGTGTTTTTGGTCAAAATTGTGAGTGAGCCCACTCCCTTGGATGAGAAGCAACCCCACCCATGAATGGTCTCAGGATGCTTCACTGTTGGCATGACACAGGACTGATGGTAGCGCTCACCTTTTCTTCTCCGGACAAGCCTTTTTCCAGATGCCCCAAACAATCGGAAAGAGGCTTCATCAGAGAATATGACTTTGATTTTCTGCAGAAAGTATGGTAAATGGACTGCTGAGGACTGGAGCAAAGTCCTATTCTCCGATGAAGCCTATTTCCGATTCACGTGCCACATAAACACTGCTGCACATAAAACAGTAGCAGATGCACTCAGTGGCCACCACAGGATGGTGCTCTGTGCTCTACCTTTAAAAAAAAAAAAAACACTCAGAAATTGATTGAAAAACAGGACAAAGAGCCAAAAGCTTGATCCGCCTTTCAAATGTCACCAAATCCCAATCAAAGCTAGAATCTCAAAGAGTGCCGCACCAAAAACAAAAGGATCCTGTTTTGTACCAGACACCACATGAATCCTTACATAGTATAGAGCAATACATATAAGATGGTCTACATAATTAACTTTAAATATTTGTTTTTGAGACTGACTGAAACTAAGTAAAAACTAAGCAGTTAGCCGTCTGAAGTGGTCTCTTGTTGAACAGCAAACCTCTCTCCTCCTGTTAAAGTGTGCACAACCCACACAGCTGCAATAGCTACATTTACAGGAATAACATCAGATTGAAATAACCTGGAATTATTCTTCAAGGCTTTTTGTTTATAGCAGTGAAATCAACATTTTGCATGAGAAATAACGAAAGTGTCTTTTCAATGCAATTCCATCTCTGTTTGGTAGCGGTCCTAACCTCCAGCAGAAGTACACTTACTGGATGATGAGCAGCAAATCAGAAAAAGGAGTCCAATCGAGTGATTTGATTGTAATCATTGAAGACGTCCTGAGAAATTTCCCTTGAAGCAGAGTCTAATGTAAGATGAATATCACATTTTTGTGAGAAGTTGGCCTATAGATAATTAAAAAAGTGAAATGATGTAGAGCTCATTTCACAGATCCAGCCTGATTATTTGGTGCATGTAAAGTATTAAAGCAAACTGACCCAGTAATAAATGGTTCATTCAAATATCTGCTTAGTCATTGTTGCCATTCAGATCTTTTAATTTGACTTTGTGTGCTTTTAACAAGTTTGCTTACCAAAAAAGGAGGTTAGCAAGTTCCTTCACAAACACCGCTGGCATGTAGTCAGATTCATGCATCGCTATTGCATTAAAATCCTCATTCGTGTAGGGAGAAAGTAATTGCTGTTAGCATCCTTTAGATCATTAGAGTTACTTTAAACATTAAATATGGTTTTTATTATTAAATGCCAATTAACTATTGTTACAATAGTATTTGAGGTACTATGTAGCCAAAAAAGGGTTGAGGTTTTGTTCTAACACTGAGTAAAGTGGGTCACCCAGTCATAGCCTTCAGGAAGACAAATCCCTTCAGTTCCCTTCACTAATAGTTGTTTTGTTTTCAACCACCCGTCAGTTCATTTTTAAGCTTCTAATCCTGTTGATTGAAGTTCTAAAAGACATTGAAATCAATTAAATTAGATTTAGAAGTGAAAGCTTAGTAGGCGTCTACATCACCCGGTCATTGCATCTTTGGGGTTTTTTAATGTAACATTTAATTAGTATTTTAGTGGTAAACTGTCGAAGTTTGAACTATCTAGCTGTTCAATTAAGGTGAAGTTGAAGAATTTGGAAGTAGTGTTCCTTCTTCATTATTCCAATGTACAAGTACCACTGGCAAAACAGTTGACCTGAGGTTCACTGTGGACAGTGACACTGGTTTCCCAGCAGTTTCCAGTACATGGTGGGCTTGATCCCAATTTCCTTTCATCAGACGGTGACCTTTTGGGTGTTTTTCCAGACCTTGGAAAAGTTGTGACACATCAGAATAACTTGTAGTTACGTACAGTTGTTTCTGATGATTTTGGACTTTGCAGTTGTTTAGAAATGCCCCTGTAAACGACCACGGGCCCGACGACATATTTACGCTTTTCGGCATCTTTATTGACACACTCACGGTTGCTGTACACACATTCACAGAGCTGCAGCTCTCCCGCTGCCAGCTCTACATAACAGCAACAACCCTCACAGGACCCGGTGCAAATACTTAAGGCGGCGGGGCATGATTGCGGATGCCGTGCAGGGAAGGCGGCCGCACCTGCACAGCATCCGCAATCATGCACCACAGACCACGCCCGCCACAGCCCCCAAGAGACCTTCCCAGTTTGTGTAAATATGCAGTTCACCTTCTTAGATTTTTCCATCCACTTTGTTTAATCTACTGATACCACTGGTATATTGGCCTTCTTAGACCTTCATCGAGGTCCTTGGACCTGGTCATTTATTGTGAGCATGGGTCGGTTCAATAAATGCTGTCAAATAAATCCTGTTTATGGTGGCAAAGAGAAACTACCAGTAGTAATCAATCGTGGTCACTAATGAGAATTTAATAGGCCTTGGCCTTGTCTGATTAAAATGCATTATAGAACCTTCAGCACTATACTCAAGGGGTTATGTGTCACAGTAACTATTAAACAGTCAGCCTATTGGGTGAGGGGGGGGCTGGGTCCATACAGCCAAAGCTTATTGTTCCTCCGTGTTAGGGTGGTACAGTGGTGCACCAGTCAGCATTGCCTTCTCATTGGGGGAAATTACTATGTCTGAATCTACAGATGTGTTGAGAGGAAGGAATACCCACTTTTCAACTAAATTTAGAAATAGCAGGACATCTTTTCAGCGACCACCAACGATTCCTTTTAACCTCTCACTCTTTAAACAAAGCTCTGCATTGTTTAGACATCTGGAAAAATCATCTCTCCCTTCTCTTTCCAACTGCATTTTGCTGGGTGAAATCTCTGCTAACATTCAGCAGCTTCCCATTTCGATATGTAGAAATATTTCATCCTCCTCCTTTCTTCCCCGTCACACCCTGCAGGGAATGACCCCTCTCATGTACGCCTGTGTTCGTGGTGATGAGGCCATGGTCCAGATGCTTCTCGATGCCGGAGCGGACATCAACAGCGAGGTCAGTGTCAACTGTCCGCTAGTCAAACGCAGCAGTGTCACAATGATTGCACTTTTTTTTTTGTTCTGGTCTAATATGTTTGTTCACATTTGTTTCTGTAAACAGTGAAACTATGAACCCACTTTGTGTTGCTCTTCCTGCCCCCTCCCCCTATCGTCCTTGTCTCACCTGCTCTCAGCATGCTCTCTATTGCCCCGGCAGCTCATTACACGAAGTGCACCAATAAGCAATAAGAAAGTATCACTGTTTTAACACCGATACAGAATAAATAATCCACGTTGCAGTTACTTATTTCACTGTAAACCAGCAGCAGTTTGCTTTTAACCACATCAATAATACATTTCTGTTATAATTGCATGCACTTTGTGTAACTTGCTACCACCGACTCTGCATGAAGCTTGAAAGTCATTGCACCTATCTGTTGTACTTAACAGTGCGCTATCAGAATTCCTGTTTTTCTCTCTGTAGTGTGTGTGTGTGTGTGTGTGTGTGCGTTTGTGTGTGCGTGTAATCGCTTTAATTTTCAGTTAGAAAATGCAAACGTAGAACCATTTTTGTGCTCTCCTTCACTGTAGTGACCTCATTATTGATCACTGTGATTGCTCCATTGCTTTAATGCTTGTGTTAAGTGCAGTGTTGACTCAGAGGCAAAGCACTACCTGTAAACTCAACCGTAAGTTTACAGAATAAGAAAGATGAAACTAACATGAATTCAGACAAAATAAAAACACATCATTTATACCTACTGTAGCCTCGCTGTGTAGTTTTATGCACAGGCTTTGAGATATTTTATCTGTCTTACATTTCAGCTATAACACCAATAAACAGAGGCGAGGTGAATGCTGTTTGCTAACCAAAAACCATATCCTGCTTTAACAAGAGCAGCAGCCCCCAGCATGTGGTTTAGGAGGAATTTTAGTCTGAATATACCTGTGAAATATTCAGAAGTAGAATAGAGGGGTACAAAAGGGCAATTTTCTGTCAAAAAGTTCAGTTTTTCAGATATTCTGTCCTCTTTTACTTGTAATACAGATTGCTTGTACCTGCAACCAAAAAGAATCTAAAACAGACTCAAAAGTATCATTTCTTCAGTCATCGATATGTCCACAAATTTATGTTTTGTCTAAATTTTGACTTAAGAGCTTAAAATTATGAGCTATTTTCCCCGAAGTTTCATTCAGCAAGTCACATTTTGATATAATAAACCCAAATTTTGGCTCATGGATTGCAAAAATGATGGTTTGGTTTGTTTGTTTGTTTTGTTTTTCCAGCAGTAAAAAGCTTAAAATACAAAAGCCACTGATAAAACACAGCTGGCATAAGTGATGAATTGCATTTCAACTGAAAACATGAGTTTACAAGCAGCACAGCTCTTCATCAGTCAGCGGTACACGTTAATTTAAATGATGACCATCACTTGGGCGTGGTTACATATCAACACACGTGTCTTACAGTATGGAGACAATAAGGCCCTGCACTATGAAACAGGTTCAACATATCCAAGATATCTTCATCAGAAATCTGGATAAGTGGCCCCAAAAGGTGGCTATCAACCACTGCATCAACCCAGGTTTAATCACTGTAGTACAGGGTGGTTCTGGCACCATCACGCCAATTACAAACAGAGAAAAGCGTACACGCACCAGAGGGGCTAATAAAAAGCTCCCCATGATGATGTATTACAGTAATTAGTGAAAAACCTTTGTAATACTGAAAGCCAAACCCTGAAGTTACCTGGATAGTCCCAAGTCTTGCCTCATAGTACAGGCCTCTGATCTTTTGCATTTTGAGGAGTGTGGCCCATGTAGATCAAGTCATTATGGTCCCAAATTCTGTCTTTAAGCAGCTGATGTGGGTTTGTAGCAGGTTTTAACCATGAAAAAAGGGCAGTCTGAGACTACATACCTAGGCAAATATCCTGAACAATCCTCCACATCATGCAAACATTGAGTCCCTAGATCTGGACGGTTCTCTGGATCAGTTCATGCAGTATGTGGAGGTTTTTTTTAGTGTTGATGGCATCAAGACACATTCTTCTTACATGCCTTGAATTTTAATAATAGATGACAATGGTAAAAAATAATCCTTCCAAAAATTCTCATATCCAGATCTGGAGTGACTCCAAAAACATCCCACCAAGTCCCGCCTATGTTAAACATTTACATGCGAATCTTTCTGTAACTCTGTGAGTAATCCTCCTAACAAACAGACAGATGAGCCAATCACATAACCTTCCTGTGGAGACAAAAAGTTAAAAAAAAAAAAACAGCAACCTGGATAACGCTGTAAATCCCGAGGTAGTCCTTCCTTTAAAACATCTGCAGGTTTGACATTTTGCTTTGAATGTCTCAAAGCTACACAGTTTAATTTCACCTCTACCGCTATTGAACTGCAACCATAATCAAGACCAAATCTGTCTGTGTAGATAAATACATGCACAGAAAAGTAGAACTAAGCTTCTAAGTAAAGTAAAAACGAGTTAACTTCCTCTCTGCACTGACAGCCAGTGAATGGCTCCGTTTCTGCTGGAAATGCCTCTTATTATAACGTCATAAATAATTCACCCCTGTAAAAACATAAGCTCTAACAGTCCCGCTGTTGTTTAGCATCAAACCTCAAATGAAACGTGGCGTATTATTTAACATCTGTTTGTCCTGCAGGCGACATTTAGAAATAATTTCCTTAATTTACTCAGTGATAAAGCAGCTTCAGAAACCGCAGAACAGCATAAGGCTGGTACGGCTGTTTGATTTTATTCACTCGCTGCTTCGCTCGTGAGTCAGCACCGCCCGTCTCCTCGGCGTTAGTTGTCGGTGTTTGTCGTCAGTGTTTGCTGTCAGTGTTGCGCTTTTTCTCTCTTAGTTTCATTCCCCTTTGAAATGAAACGCTAATAAAGGGTGGAGCTGTAGATACAACAAAGTGCGGTGAGAGAGCTTCGTCCAGGCAGATGCTCTTTGACATTTAGAGTGACGATTGAGATGAGAGGAAGGATTCAAGCTGCTAAAGATTTTCTATGAAACTCAAGAGGAAAATCTCCCTCTGCCATCCTGCCCTCCTTCTTTGCTTACACTTCTCCCTCCTGCATACTGCTTCTCACTCCCCCCTTTCCCCCCATCCCCCGCCCTGAGCTGTGAATGTTAATGGCTGTATATATAAATATATATATATCTCTCTCCCTGAACTTCACCTATGACTTCCCAGGTGCCAAGCACAGTAAACAAGCACCCCTCAGTTTATCCTGAAACGCGCCAGGGGACGCCACTCACTTTCGCCGTGTTACACGGACACGTCCCTGTCGTGCAGGTAGTGATGTTTATGACCTGTAACCATTAACCTGTGGCCCTTGCCCTATCCTTTGTACCAAAATGAGGATAATAATGATGATGGTGATTATTATGATGGTGCATCATAATAATGATGATGCCAAATGACCTTTCTTTCTCCTTCTTGGTCCTTTCTGTGCAGTTTTTATCTCAGTTATGTGGAGAGGGCTTGGCTCAGGATTATGTATGCTCCTAAAATTGTGTAGGTCTGACCCAGGCCCCTGTTTCCACCCTAATCTGAAGACTGGTCCTGAAGTAAGAAGTAGTGAGAAACTTCAAGAGCAGCACTGATGCGCAGCCCCTAAAATTTTAGTGTTTTGTTCAGTTTTAATATATAAAATACATTTTGAGCTGATTCAAGCTGAAAGCCTGATGAACACCAGCGCCTACAGGATTTTTTCAATTATTAATCTGCATCAGCGCAAATCAAAGTTTTGGAGATATAAATTCCTCGTCTTCAGCTCAACACTGACGAATAAGACCCCACACAGAGCATAATGATCAAGCATAGCTAGAATGTCAGTGACTTTCTGAGCTGGTTTAGGTTTCCACTAGTTGAGGTATTTTCCTCTTGCCAAGCCTGACTGTAACATCCCCTCTCCTCCCTCTACCTGTATTTTTTTTTCCTCCTTGCTCTCCCCCTTTTTTTTGGTTTGTTTTCCCCCTTCCTCCCTCCCCTCTCCACCTCCTCCGCCTCCCATCTCTGCCACAGTTGTTGCTGGATAATAGAGCGAATGTGGAGGGCGCCCTGCAGGATGGGGCGGAGAACTACACAGAGACCCCACTTCAGCTGGCCGCCGCTGCAGGTAATCACACACAAGCAGCAAAGACTTATCTTTAATTTGGGGTTCCGATGAATGTGCAGGCTTAACCCAAGTATTCTTATTCCCGACCCGATGCGCCGTATATGGGATTAGTCACGACACGCTTGACTCCAAGCGCACCAGAAGGCGTTCTCGCTCAGCTGTAATCGTGTAATTAATGCATCACTTTCAATTACTATATGGGATTCGACAATGTAGGGAATTTTACATTTTAGTTCTCATCATTGTGGTGCTGTATAGAAGAATGTGCAGCAGGTATTTTTTACTCAGTTCAAATTCATGTTTTATTTTTCTAAGATCTAAAGAGTCTTATCAACACTGAGATTAGCAGAAGCTCAAGGAAATAATTGTACCTGTTCCAGATATAATCCAGTATATAAAAATCTACAAACTGTAAATAAAAGACGTAACTACCACGATATTAGCTATTTGTTATGGGCTACCATTTTGAAATTTCTAATTTAGCTTTTTTGTTTCTTGTTTTCTTTCTTTTCTTATTTTAATTGGTTGTGACCATTGATGAAAAGACATTTTGATGGGAGACTAGTTCTTTGCTGGCAAGTGGTAGCTTACTTTGTTAGCAAGGTGTACTAAATGGAATGCCATTTTTAGCTAGGAAAAGATATGATTAAAACAAAAGTAACTTACTTGAGCAGACTTTAGTATATTTTAGTATTACTGAACTATTACAATTGAGAGTTCATCATTAAAGATCAAGTAAGGGCTCAATGTTTTGGTACTAATGAGTTTCAGCACTTGTAAAGTCCTTTGACACTGATCACTGCGCGGTTTAACAAGGTAATTTTAGGTTTATCAACCTATTAGCTAACATCACAAACAAGTCACTGGATCCTATAAGATCACGTTTGTTTTACAAAATATATCGTAGAAAATGACAAAAGGCTTTTAGTACACCAACTTGGTGAACAAATGAATCTACACACCTTCAGCTTGGCATTATCAGTGTTTTAAATTTTTAATGTTTTGAAAGCTGTAACATTTATTTTTTGCTCTGGGAATTTCTGCTTGTTTTCTGCACCAGTTAACTAAGATATACTATTTTAATTATTAAGCTTTAAAGATACCAGTTGGTCCCTTGGACGCTGCCAAATTAGCAGGTATTATAAAGTTAAAGTTAAAGTTTGGACACACGGTAATCTTTTCAGTGGCAAATCTCATATATACGATTTGTCCAATTTTTGCATTAAACTCCATTCAGACCTACTAACAACTTGAAATACATTCACAAGTGTTACCAAGAGTGGCCTTAGTGAGGCTTAGGAAGCCAAGCTACCATGGTAACAGGGGATTAAAACACACACCCACAGATAGTAAAGTTTTTCACATCTTTCTCATTAAATAGTAAATGTGGATGAAATAAAGATCAGCTCCAAAGCTAATTTTGTTAATGAACAACAATGAGCAAGAGGCCTTCTAAGAAACATAATGATTTTATGCAGGTCCAGGCTCGTGTTTTGATGCAAATGCTTAAAGAACAAGTACAAGCTTCCAGGAATGTTCATTTTCAATGGAGCGATGTGTTGGTCATGTCATACATCTTATTGTTCTCACTGAGGCTAATGAAGCCTTCTGAGCAGTTTCTTCTGCCTGCGTGTTTTATCTTCAGCCAAGCAGATTTCTCCACAGTGGTCACTCAATTTAATTCAAATCCTCTATGTGGAATTAAAGCAGCATTAAAGAGCATTTTGAGGAGTTATGTTTCGTTACCACAGACTTGAAGAGCCGGTAAAAGAACAGGAGTCTGCCGGAGAATCTTTACAAATACAGATGCTTTTCAGAGGGTTAAGGCTTTTCCCTTTTAAAAAATAAATAAATAAATAAAAATAACCTCAGTGATTAACCAGCCACTGAAAATGCTGCAGACCGGCTCCATTGCTCCTGTGATTATTGTCCATGTTCCAGTGAAGAAGCCAGGCAGTTGTTATAGATGTAGAAGTCATAACTCTCACCGGTGTTTTACTAAAACATGCGTCTTGTTCAGAGTTTTTTGCTTATTCACTCTTATGACTGTTATACAGAAATAGACAATGAGGACTCACGTAATTAATAAACTTTTACTTGTTTTTTTTATTTTTAAGTTGATAAAGTTTAAATGATGACAGATTAAATGGGTGGTTAGGCTGTTAACATGTGTCCATGTAGCAATAAAAGGAATGATGTAGCCGAGCTTTTATCCCAAAAGTCAGCTAGAATAGGCTTCATCGCCCCCTCTGCTTGATCCTACAAGTTTGTAAGATAAGATAAGATGACCTTTATTAGTCCCGCAGTTGGGAAATTTGTATTGTATGTACAAATAAATAATAATTTATACCTTTAAAAAATGAGGATTTACATTACATTTACTATCAGATGTGTAAGGTGGTCACATTGCATAGACAAGTGTACAGACAGAGACTTGGGGAGAGCAATTTAAAAAGTAAAGTAAAATTTTAAAGGACATAGTGACTGAATTTCTGCTTTGATTAGCAAATATTACCTGCATTTTTCTTTTCTGCTTGTGTCATTTTTAATGTTAAATCTCAGAGTAAATGGTAAGTCTTGCCCTCGAATATATGCACGGCACTAAAGCTGTATTAGTCAGACGTGGGTGGGTGTGTCCTCCCTGTTTAATCTCTTCCCTCTGTCATCCTCGTTAGGTAACTTCGAGCTGGTGAGTTTGCTTTTGGAAAGAGGAGCTGACCCCATGATTGGAACCATGTGTCGAAACGGCATCTCCTCCACCCCGCTGGGAGACATGAACTCGTTCAGCCTGGCAGCAGCACATGGCCACAGGTGATACAGACAATCACACACACACTCTCAAGTTGCAGCCAGCCAAAACGTATCCATTACCACAGTATTGATCCATTTACACGCTCTGCCCCGGTCCATCTGCCTCTCACAAAATCCTGCAGCAAACGAGAGGCAGATATCTCAGTTTCCCTGTCGGACAGCAGGCAGCGATAAGCGCCACAGTCTATCCAGCCACTCTCGTGGCTTCGGCTTGACATAATTTTCCTGCAGCTGAGTAAGACAGAGCCCATTAAAATTCAGAGCAGTGAGGGCTGTCAGGAAATGGAGCGGAGTAGAAAGCCAACAACACAATGCAGCATTATTAGGACAATCAATTATAGTGCGATGGTCATGCTGCAGTGTGATGTGCGCAGGTTAAAGCTGCATTAGGGCTGTGAGACACTAGAAGTTCTCATTTAACATCATATAAAGTTTATATACGAGCATCAGGAAGAAAATAATAAAAGGATTAATGTGGCTAGTTCACTAACAGTGGAGGGTACAAGACCCCAGCACACAGGTATTTCTACCTGTGCTATTTTGTCTATGCTGCCAGAGTTATTAAGCAAGGCTTAGAAAGTGTATTTAAAGCATAAACAGTCGCACAAAAGGGCACAGAAAGATGTGCAACACAGCCTGGAACACTTGCTGGTTTATATTACAAAGCATCATGGAGGTTATTTAAACTTGTGACGCATTTTTAAAAATATAAACTGGGTCCTGGGTGTGTAGCTATATATATTCATATCTTTGGAAAGGAAGACAAAATACTTTTTTTTCTGACTTTCATTAGAGTATAAAAACAAAGAGACTGTGTATATGAGGAATATGAAGAAGAACCGGCTCGGTAAATGAGTCATTTGGCTTTTCTGTTTTGTTCAGTTCGCACTCTGGTCATCTGGATATTACTAGCGTTCGTTTTTATTGTTATGTGCACATATCCATAGGTGTGAAAATTGAGGCGGCCTGTATAAAGTTTAGTTGTAACTTAGTTTTTTACATAAGGGTGTAGCTCTTGAGTATCTTTCAGATTTTAAACATTTTTTAAACCATCTGGAGCACTGGTGTATCTTGGTTTTGTGCTTTTTTTATATTTATTTATTTTGGAAATAAACTGAATCTAATAAAAAATAATGGTATGGTAATAATAATGTTTCCTGTTTGTTGTATCTATTGGATTGTTATGTTTTGAGTTAAGGCACTTCCTTCCTCAATCACAGTTCTTGTGTTTTCCAGTCAGTTTTATTTTCTCTCCTTGTGGATTTTTTCCCATCCTTGTTACCTGTCTGCCCCACCCAGTTTGATTTCACCTGCCTTATCTTCCCTATCCACCAATTGCCCTCCTGTGTCTGTTAACCACCCACTCCACTGTACGTGTTTAGACTCCAGCTTCCCTTTGTTCTTTGCCAGATGGTCTTGTTCTCACTGCCAAGTGGTTCGGCACTTTCAAGTCACATTTCTTGTTTCTAGTTTCGCCTCCCTGTGTATTTTTATTGCCTTGGACTCCTTGCTGTCTTTCATCTATATGTTTAATTTACTTTGCCTTTTGCCTGCTCCCCATCTGGTTCATGTGCTTCACTGCTGTATTTTATTTTCTTTCTGCCTATCTTTTGACTAATTATTTGGATTCTAGGTATTTACTAAGCCTTTGCATTCATTAAACTTGTCAGCTATCTACTCATCAAAATATCCAAGATATTTATTTGTGGTGAGGGTGGAAATGGTGAAGGTAGGATTTCAGAGACAATACAGTTGTGGGCAGATGTTTATATCCCCTCCTCATGGACATGAATATCTTGTTTTTTTGGGGGCTTTTATTTACTTCTTTGAACTGTTCGTTTCCCAGGGTTGAATGATTCTAAAGTAAACATCTTTAATGACTTCAAAAAGTCAAGAGTTGGGTGCATTTACTGTGAATTTTCTATGATCTACACAGAGTATAAAAATATGCATACGGATTAGTGTATAAATGTAGTTACTTAAATATTTTAATAAGTGTAAATGAAGGTTCTGCAGGATTTTTTTTAACTTGTCAAAGACAAGGCCTGTTAACTTCTCGTTAGCGATTATGATTGACTACAGCTGGTAGTTTCTCTTTGTTTGACAGTGCTCATTGTCCCAGGAACTTAGTGAAGATCTAAGAATGAGGAGTGTAGATTTATATTAGTTGTGAAGGTCTCTTAGAGTCATTTGTAAACAACTGCAGATTCCAAGATCATCAGTCCAACCAACTGTTATTTGGATATGTCATGACCAAGTTTGGAGGAAGACCCAAAATGTCAACCTCAGATGAGAGGTAATCACTGGGATGTTCAGGAACCATCGAGGCTCAAGCCTGCCATCAACTGGAAACCTGCTGGAACATCTGCATTACTGTCCACAGTGAAGTGAGTTTCACATGTCCGTGGACTGAGAGGCTGGTGACCAAGAAATAAACCCCCGCTTCAGAATTGACACCTTCTAGCTTGACTGAAACTTGGACAAGCCAAATGCCTTCCGGACAAAGGTTTTATGGTCAGCGAGACAAAGATTGAGCTTTTTGGCCACAATGACAGGAGGAGTGTTTGAAAGAGTGAAAGTGAGGCTTTCAAACCTAAAAACACCATACCGGCTGTAAAGCAGGCTGGTAGTTTCGTCATGCTCTGGGGTTAGTTTGCTGCCAGTGGTAATGCTCCATTACACAAAGTGGATGGAATAACTCTCCAAATTCTTCATCTTCACCAAAAATCAACAGCTAGATGTTTGAAACTTGGACAGGCCTGGGTGTTCCAGCAGGACAACGACCCCCAACATACATTAGAACTGGTTTTTCAGTTGATAAAGCAGGCTAACATTAAGCTTGTTTTCCAGCTTAAAAAGGATTTGTTTGACAGCACTTGTTGGATCGACCAACACTCAGAACAACGGGAAAGTCCAGTGAAGATCTAAGAAGACCAATGTGCCAGCGGTACTGGTACCGGTCCACTTTGCTTTTGCAAAAAGTAATTCTCATGTGAAAAGTTGACAAATTTCACAGGTATTTCAGTCTCTGGGCATCATATCATTGGGTCATTCCATCTCAAATCATTGTGTGCTTTCAACTTGACTAAAATTTTTTTTAAAAAATACATTTTAGCTTCATATAAAAAATGAATGATTCATCAAAAACTTGCATGTGTTTTTTTTCTTTTCACTCTAAAATCAGAGCCATGTTTGAAACTGAATATTTGAAAGACAAAAACGTGGTGTCAAAAAGTGGGCCAGGATCTGTCATTAGGGGCAGAAACATCAAAAAATGCCTGAAGTAAAAAGTATGAAAAAAATACTGGAAGCAGTCATGTCCCACAAGCAAGCACACATTGTTTTTTTTGTTTTTTTTTTCATCAATCGTGGCATACAAAGCTTCTCTGCACAGTTCTTTCCAGAAAGAGGTTTCAGTTAAAGAACTTGACTGCACAGAGCCCTGACCTCAGTCCCACTCAACACCTCTGGGTGGCAGCGAGCCACATCTTATCTGCATCAGAAATGCTCTCGTTGCTGAGGGGAAGTAAATCTCTGCAGATTTAAGATTGTGTGAAAAGCCTGAAACCAGAACGATCGAGGTTGTTACTGCAGCTGAGAATATGCTGTGCTTACGTGCATGCATGCATGCATTGTAATTCTGCTCAAACTTGACAAAACCAACAGCATGTTAGCACCAATGAAACAACATTTAATGATCAAACAGCCTAACAGGACACGATGTTTCTCTGCACTTGGACTCCAAACGAGGCCCTCCACGCTGAAGCAGATGGTGCAGTGATGCATTATCAGGCTGCAATCACACTGTTTACGTTATGTGTTGGAGTCCACTCTTCTCAAAGAACGGCGACTGTTACTGCTGCGTCGTTGTGTTGCTCAGATCTGATGCAAGGTTGATGCAGTACAAAAAAATTTGGAACAGTTTTTCTTTTCAGCCTGATCCCTGTAAGAGCCATATATTATCACTCCTACACGCTGGCAATGCAGGTTCAGAGTACAGTTGGACTTTTGTAGTCAATTAAGAGTGAGCACCAGTGAGAGCTACAGAGCCAAATGGGCTTAATGTGGATTTAATGCAGCTTGTGGGTGTCTAACTTGGAACCATTTACTTCACAGCTTTCCTTCATACTATTTGACCCAAGGCCAGATGTTTACCTCTCGCCCTGACTCTGTCATTTTGTCTCATCTCTCTCCTCTCATCTAGGAATGTTTTTCGGAAGCTCCTGTCCCATTCAGAGAAAGAAAAAGGGGATGTGCTGTCCCTGGAGGAGATCCTAGCTGAGGGTTCGGATCCAGGGGAGAAGAGGTTGGCTCCCCAGGCCAACGGCGGAGGGACCCTGCGAACAGGAAAGGCCAGACTGAGGGCCCTGAGAGAGGCCATGTACCATAGTGCAGAGCACGGCCATGTGGACATCACCATAGACATCCGCAGCTTAGGTCAGATTTACTAATGCATGCTTCACTGGCATACATGCATCGCTTCTCCACTGCCTCCAGCTGTCGTGAAGATGTGCTCGTGCTGTCCTGTCCTGTCCTGTCCTGTGCTCGCGTCCTCAGAAATCACAGCTACTCATCCAGCCATGAAACACTCGCACAAGTAGGACTTTTTATATCCGAGGTGATAATAACTCGGTCGAAGGTGTGAGCACGATGATGAAACTGTGTCCTCGGGCAGTGCTCATTTTGTAAATGTGGCAATCATCAGCTTGCACCCCAGCTCATTGAGCACAAGACCTTATGTGGTCTGCTGATTAGGTTTTGATGAGGATTCATTGATTTTAGTCAGCAAAACAACCTCACAGTACCTAAGTCAATTTAGTGGCTGTTCTGTGCTGTGGGGTTATCAGGTGATACTTATAGGAATTATAGGAAAAACATGTTTTTTGTATTTGGTTTTAAAGGATAGATTTAAGAGTTTTCAGATGTAGGGAATAAGCTGTCTAAATGTAAAAATCTGCCCACTTACCAGCACCATCTAAAAGTCACCAATTAGCACCTTTATATCCCATTTGTTAAACCAGTTCAAAAAAAGTGTTAAACTACACATGAGAATATAACCTGCTAATTAGTGAGCTTTAGGGGTGTTGGGACACAGTGTCTACAGCTGTGGACATAATGTTTCCAGGATTTAAGCTAACCTATGAGTGATGAGCTTTTAAACATTTCTTTTCCATATTGGATTAAAATTTGCAGATGATAGTAACGATCAAGATCGTTTTCTGTGGTTGGATTATTTAGCCAGCTGCTGTTTGGATGCTCTTGTAATAAACTTTTTCTCCTTTTTTTTATTTGTCCCATATAAAGAAAAACAGAGGTGCAAACTTAAACCTCTCCCATTGTAATTGTTTTTTTATGTGATTATTTCTGTTTGCTTGTCTGTTTGTTAGCAGTCTAGCGTGTACAGTGTTCAAGATATTGTGTTCAAATTTTGTGTGACGGTAAATACCAATAACAGCTCCAGCTGATTTAATTTTGGTGAAAATCACACCGAATGTGAAGATCAGTAAAATCTTTACATTACGATTTTTTATGGATCGTCTTAAATCTTCGCAACAATATAATATAGCGCCCGGTTGGCTAAGCCATGACCTTCATTGCCAAGGTTGAAGTTAACCTTGAAAAAATATTCAGGAAATTATAATGAATAATATCTTATAAAACGGAACGTTGACAGGCGCACAAACGTTTTTTTTTCACACAGTTTCCCATTTTCAGAGGCTCAAAAGTGGAGCGTAACTTGCATAAATCTGAAATAAAAGGACTGCTTTTAATAATTGGGTGAAAATCCCTCTGCGTTAATGATTGCCTGAAGTCGAGAGCTCTGTATGCTTCTTTGACGTGCCCTGCCAGGTGTACAGAGGCAGAGTTACTTAAATGTCTTCATTGTCCAGGATCTTATGGACATAAATGTATTTGAGAGGTTAAATCAGGTCAAAGAAGCTAAACTGAATTTGCCAGAGAAGCTGAACAGTCATCTCATGTCACGTGTGTGTCATGTAGAAGAAGACAAAACTGCACAGAGATCCCTCAAAGTGGCACAATGACATAATTTATACCAAACTTTGATGAGCAAGTTTAAAAACAAAGTTGCCCTCACAAAGGATAAAACTTGAATACAAAAACACCTATCAGGCTGTAAATGTCATTAATTTGTGCTTTTAGGTGGCACATTTTAACACAGGACATCAGAGGAAGTGTAGTTTTCCAGCTTTCCTAGCAGGAGCCATCCTGTCCTGAAACAACACACAGACCGACCTGAAAAACTCAAAAGTTGTTCCATATGTTTTAATGTACAACTTTTTGTGAACAAAATTGTATAAACGGAGAGTGACTTGACAGACTGTCTGTGTTTATTATTCATTTTTTGAACACACTGTCGGCAGTGCTGTTTGGTTTGGCACCTACGTCCTGCAGCTTTTCAGCTGGTCTCCATCACACACACCTCCTCTGGGCTCCGGCTTCACAATATATATTTAAGGGAGAGACTTCGTTAGTTAACGCCGCACACCTCTCCCTGGCACCGCCCCTCGAGGTCACTGCACCACGCCTCCCCTGTACCTGAGCCAGGGACCACACCTCCACCACAAATATAAAACTGCAACCTCCAGACTGAGCTTTTCAGTCCCACCATTTCCCCATTCACCTTTTTTTCAGTAATTTAAATATTTTAACTTTTCAAAAAAATGTTTGATAAATGAGCCATTTTTAAAGCCATAAAACGCACAAAGTATGAAAATACCTGGATGATAAATTTTCCTTTCATCTCGCCAGTTAAACTTCATTCACGTCCTTCACATCTAACAGGACATTCTTTAATTACATTCAGGTGCTGCGTTTCTATTCTCCCTGGAACCCTTAATCTAAACACCCACCATGCCATCGCCCTCCACCTCCCACAACACCGTCACGTGATGGAAACATGGTCGGTTCTGTTGCCCTTGAAACCGCTCGCTCTCGGATGTTGTGCGTATTCACTCTCCGTGTGCTGGTGTTCCCAGGTGTTCCCTGGACGCTGCACACCTGGCTCGAGTCCCTGCGTACCTGCTTCATCCAGCACCGCCGACCGCTGATCCAGGGCCTGCTCAAAGACTTCTGCTGCATCCAGGAGGAGGAGTACACCGAGGAGCTGATCACGCACGGCCTGCCACTCATGTTCCAGATCCTCCGATCCAGCAAGGTCACTGGAGCTTTCTTTCATGTTTGTGTAAACAAAACGCTTATTAGAGGAACATCAGACAGAGTAAGGCACGCTTTCTGGGAATACAAACCGCCCTGTGCCCGTGCGCTGGGCCGACATTAATAACACTCATATTTGCATAAATTTAGTGCACTTCAAACCATATTATCATACATTTGCATAATTTTTGTCCTGGATAGCTCATGGAAAAAATCAGGAAGCACTAATATGTGTAAAGTTTCTGTCCTCACTGGTGGTGGTGTCTGTCTGCAGAATGAGGTGATAAGTCAGCAGCTGTCAGTCATTTTTACGCAGTGCTACGGGCCCTTTCCCATCCCTAAGCTGACAGAGATCAAGAAGAAGCAGACCTCCCGCTTAGGTAAGAGAGCGAGTTATTAACACTTAACATTTGCAGTGTGATGGGGGAAGAAACTCTGTGTTTTTGTTGTGTTTTGGGGTTTTTTTGGAGCAAGGAGTTATCTCGATAACTCTCTTTTTCTCCTCATTACATCTGTAGGTTCCTTTGACATTTGCAGCAGGTAATTAAATGAAGGTTTAAAAATGGATTCAAGCTTTAATCCTGTTTACAGTGCATCGCTCTGTGCTTCAAAAGAAGCCACATATAGACGAAGAAATATCAGATTAACTCATAATGAAACAAGATCTTCTTGGCGTTTTCAAAATATTTTTAAAAATATAAGTTGGGGGGTTGTCTATTTGTTGGAAAAACACCACTTTTGAGAAAATCTGTCTAGAGAATTATTTTATTTGTGTTCTAAGGAGATGTGTGAACATTATCTAGGAGTAGAAATGTATTTGAAGGTTTCCTCAAAAGTAGCTTTGGGAGATTTAATAAAACCTTAAATTTCACGCACAAAGGTCTTTAATATTTGGTGTTCTTAAAAAAGTTTTTGTGTCTGGTTTAACGCTGCTGAGACACATTTATAGAGTGAAAGTGAAATACAAGTGTGGTATTCAGTCCTCTTCATGGTGCTTGAGCCATCACCTGTCACTACTGCAGCTGATTGTCAGTATTAGTTCAAAGTAAAATTAAGTGAGGTGCATAATTTGTTTTGCAAAGATACAATTTTTGTTATTTTGCTTTTGTGGGGATAGGTTAATTGATCAATCCAAATTGCCCATAGGTGTGAATGTGAGAGCGAATGGTTGTCTGTCTGTGTCTTTATGTGTTAGCCCTGCGACAGACTGGCGACCTGTCCAGGGTGTACCCCGCTCCAGCAGGCTCC
>VUQR01008767.1:15282-38671 GCA_015108515.1 Hemichromis elongatus | reverse complement strand
ATAAAAAATACTCACCCCCCCCCCCCCCCCCTTTTTTTTAGACCCCCACTTCCTGAACAACAAGGAGATGTCTGATGTTACCTTCCTGGTGGAGGGGAAACCATTTTATGCACATAAAGTTTTGCTGTTTACAGCTTCACCCAGGTAACCCGAAACTTTGCTTCTATTATATTTTATTCTGTTAAACAAAGGAGCAGTGATGGGAAAAATAAAGTGGAATTTATCTGAATTTTTTTTTGTTGCTGTTGTTTTTTTTAGGTTCAAGTCACTGCTGCAAAACCGACCAGCAGCAGAAAACACCTGCATTGAGATCAGCCATGTCAAGTACAATATTTTCCATGTAAGATGTTTATTTCAGTTCAATTCCATTTTATTTATACAGCGCCAAATCAAAACAACTGTTGCCTTAAGGCGCTTTATATTGTAAGGTAGACTGTACAATACGGAGGCAAACCTAAAAATCATATAACCCCCTATGAGCAAGCATTTTGGCGACAGTGGGAAGGAAAAACTACCTCTTAACAGGAAGAAACCTCCAGAAGAACCAGGCTGAGGGAGGGGCGGCCATCTGCCGCAACCGGTTGGAGTGAGACGAGGAAGATTTCAATGCATATAAAACCTATTCCCACTCGCAACCTGCCCCACGGCACTCATCGTCTCGTATGAGACCCAAGAACAGGCACCCCGTTTGATTGTATTATTCTGAAGGAAACAGCCATCCCTGACCTCCACCCTAGTTTCAACTGAATTAGTGTTAGGCACATAGTTAAGCAATCTGGAATAAGAAATCTATTGAATTCTCAAACACAAAAAAGTATATAACTCCAACTTTACAATATGAAGCTTAAGGCTGACCCAATTTCTGCACTTGTTCCTTTCTTAGCCTCACATCTGTGGGAATATCATTTAACCTTTTTCCAAAAAGGAAAAAGGTTAAATGAGGTCTGCCTGCGGTATTGCACATTTCTGATTTTAAATGATTTGCATCAGCTGTAAATCCACAGAGCCCAGAAATGTGAGCTTGAACCAGTTTGCCAGCTGCTAAAAAGTTGGAAATCTTGTTCCTGCTCGCTTTCTGGATGTCCTTTATGTTTTAGCTTTCCACTGGGTGTATCCATGAGACTACAGAAGACACAATTAAACTGTGGCCCCAGAGCTCCCCCCCTCCTATTTCTTTCCCCTTGTCTCTTTCTATTTCTCTCCAGTCCAGCTAGGGAGTTGTTTATTTCTGATCTGCTCTTTATTTTTACTGATTGAATGCTTGTTCCTGTTTAAATGACGATAAAAAGAAAACATGAGAGTAAATCTCACTGGATGCAGGGAAGGTATTTGATAGCAGTGAAAATATGTAAATGCTTAAGTTTACATATGTTATTCAAATCCGGATGATTTGCCAGGTGACAGAAGGAAGAGCCAAAAAAAAAAAAGGGTCTCTCTTGTACTCTTCATTAGCTTCATAACCTGAAGCCTGTACTGTTCTCTGTTACAGTTGGTGATGCAGTATTTGTACTGTGGAGGCACCGAGTCCCTGCACATACGCAACACTGAAGTAATGGAGGTAAGAGAGACTTAACCAAAGCGTGCGGAGTGACAGCATGAGTATTAACATTTCTAATCCCGAGTCCTGTGCCTCATTCTGTGTGGCTGTACTGTTCCCTGCAGCTCCTGTCTGCAGCCAAATTCTTCCAACTAGAGGCCCTTCAGAGACACTGTGAGATCATCTGCTCCAAGAACATCACCACTGAAACCTGTGTGGACCTTTACAAACACGCTAAGGTGGGAGGCTTACAGTCTTTAGCAGCTAATTTACATACTGGCGACAGAGGGGGGCTGTGGCTTGTGTAATCAGTTTTTACATAAGGTGCAAACATGCCATTAATTAACAATTGCAGACCAGCAATACAACCACCACACAGTCTATTTTTTAAGCTGCTCTTATATTTTTTTTTAACTCAAATGACAAATAGAACAAAATGGAACAAAAACTTTATGTTTGGGCTGACACCCCAGACACAGCCCCAGTCATGCTGGCCTAGAGACCAGTCAGTGACCCTAATCACTGCTTGCTAGGGAACAATATGTGCATGTTTGCTGGACGTCTTTGTCATTGCTTTGGTGCATGGAAGACACTGACTGCAAACACTTGCCAACTACTTGCAGAGCAGTAGTGAAACTGTAGAAAGTGCAATGCAAACCAGAAAAGCATACCCACTTGGAAAAGTGATTTTTAAATGCATTGATTGCAGTAGTGAGATGTAGCATTTCAGACTTCACTACCACTTGGCAAGTAGTTTACGGCCTTTGTGTACATTGACTTTTTTTTCCGGTCTCGGGGTTTGTCTTGCTTATATTGTGCTAATGTTGCTCAGTTTGTTAACATTGGCTGTATATTTTTTATTAAGTTAAATTGCAGAAAAGTGGCATTGACAAATACCTAGTTAGGAACTGTGTTGTTTTTAGCTCGGAAGCTAAAAGTGGTAGTACAGAGTACAGGTTTTGTGAAGTCGGTGTTGGTGGGGTTTCTACGACTTTCCAATTGGGGGAAATTTAACATGATGGGGGCATTCCAGCTGGAAACTCCACCTTTATTTCCAATTTCCTGCCTGAGTACTGGAATAAAAATATCTTGTTAGTTGTTCAAACTCAACTAATTAAAGATATTTAAAGTAAGTGCTGGATTGACGAATTAATAGCTGCTATTGTGCGGTTCAAACACTGGGATAATAATGATGACTGTTCTTGGAAAGCAATTACCAATTTTGGGCAGAAATATTTTGAAAGCTGCTAATATGATGCATTCTTTAATCTTTCATTTTCATTGTAGTTCCTTGGTGCCACGGAGCTGACGGCTTTCATCGAGGGCTACTTCCTGAAGAACATGGTGCTGCTGATTGAACTCGATGGCTTCAAGCAGCTCCTGTATGAACCTTCCCCCGCTGAGAGCCCCGTGTCCAGCCCCGGCGTCTGCTCCGACATCCTCCACGACCTGGAGAAGACTCTGGCCACGCGCATCCACTCCATCCACCTCTCCACCTCCAAGGGCTCCGTGGTGTGACGTCATCCTTTTCGGAGCCCTTCGATCCAACCACAGCATCCATGTAACGCCACTCTTAGCATCCAGCGTCAAGCTTTACTGCCCCGTTTTTCCCCGACCTGACCCCAACCCGCTGATGAAGAGGAGCTGTTGGATGTTTTTAAGTCAGGAATTCCCTTTAATTCTGCCTGTTGCAGCTCAATGAGGGTTCATGTTGTGACTTTCTGACCTTGAACTCTGTTGTCCTAGTGGCTCCCATCGGTCACTTCACACCCTGGAAAGAAATAAAAACAAAATAAAACAAAACAAAAAAAAAAAACTGAACTGCCTTGACCCAACAGTATCATTTAGCTCTAACCGTGGTTCTAAAAATTTCTATTGTATTTCATATAGGATACGTGCATGAAATACATAGGCTACTGTACACTGTTTTTCACTTGAAAAGGTAGAGTAGAATTTTAACTCAATAAATGCAGCTTCGTTATCATCTGAGAAATGAGACTGTGGTTTACAAACAACAATACTTTATGGAAGTGGATGCCATTACACATGCCAAAATCTAGATATAATCCTCCTATACAACCAATAAAAGTGATTAGTAGCAAAGCCAGCAGGCGGACCTTTAGGTGGCAATTATTTACATTTCATTCTGTCTCTTCTATGTTGGATTCACTGTGTTATATCTACTGTGTGCAGAGGCCAAACTGATCACAGGAACTTCCACCGTGGCCGACGCTGCGGCCGGCGCTCATTCGACTAAAGACGGCCCACTCAGTGAAATCTATGCTGACTTATGCTTGAAACATGGATGCCCAACTGGGAAATTAACTTGCGATAACGCCCACGGACGACTCTTTTTTTAAAAATTTATTGTTACTATTATTGCTATTTTTTGCATGACACCTCGTCAACTGAGCTGCCCCCCAGGTGTTGCTTTTTATTCACAGACCACTTTCACAGCGGGAAGTAAGGGGAAAACGCTGCTTGTTAACTTTCTGTCCACTGCAAAACGGATCAAAAGCGGGATTTGGAGACGGGGGTTTTCAATTGGCAGGGACTTTCTCGATAAAGATGCTTAAAGTAAGCGTGTAAATACATTCTCAAAGTCATCGTGCTGTTTTTTTTTTTTGTAAGCTGATGTACAGTATCCCCGCCTCCCCTACACACACTCGCTTGGCTGCTGAAACCAGTCTCATTGAATGTGCTCCCTGCTGTGCGTCTTGTTTATGCAGTTGCATGTTTACTCTGTTCGTATGACTCCTCTGTTTTTGCTTTAGGTGTGCTTTCTGTGTAGACTGAGTAGGCTGAGTGAGGTGTTGATGATGTTGAAGAGTTTTTGCCTCAAATTACTTGTGCTATTTCAGATAATATTCTAAGCCATCGGGGCAGATGCACGTTAGAGTCACTCTTTGTTTAAGGCTTCACCACCACGTGATTTCTTTGAAGGAGAGGCTGAATCCTGAAATTTAGTAAATCCAAACCAAAAAAAAGTAGATTCCATAAAACAACCTGATGAATCTGATGTGTGAAGTTCCTCAAACTAAAAGAATGAAACAAGCGCTTTTAGAGTTACAACAGTCACCCAGAAGGATGGCGGCATATACCTCATAAATTTCATGATCAGAGCACCCACTCAAGGATTTGTGTGGGCAGTCCTGAGGAAGATACTTCTGCAGTCACTATGCACACATCCTCAAAGTTGGCATGTGGGATATCTTTCCACAGCTTTTCATGTGTGTTCATAATTATGGACACCAACTGCTTTGTATTTTCCTCTCCTTCCTCTCTGGAAATTAGTTTAAAAGCAAATGGAAGCTACACATCTTTGAAATACATTAAACCTTTTTTTAATTTTAATTTTATCATCATGATGGATTTCAAATTTGTGTGAAGAAAAAAAATTGTCTATATTTAAAAAAAAAAAAAAACTCTGAGGGAGACGATAACTACGACTCCCAATAAAATTAAGCTCAGTTTGCAGGTAAAAGCAGTTAAAAGCTAAATTTAAGGTAAGGAGGAAAATAAACTTTCCCTTTCTGATATGTTTTAAACAAACGCAGTAATTTGTTTATTCTTTTTCTCTTCTTAGAGATGATTCAAAACATTTCAAAAATTTTGCCTCTGACTTGCTGTTTCTCCACAGAAATGTCAACTTTAGTTTATAAAACAGAGCTTTTAATTCTTTGGACCTTCACCAGTAAAGCACCAAATTTTCAGATTAAAAACAGCAAAAGTTCAACCAAATTTGAGAACAATTATGCATATCTACCAGTTTTAAATAAAAGATTTAAAAGATTATTCTGGATTTTTATCAACTACCAAAAAATGTTCAGAAGGTCAGAAGATGGTTTGGTTGACTGGTGGCTTTTATGTAAAAGTGAGTTTTCTTAATTCGCATCCAAAAAAAATCTAAACTCAGTGCTCCAAGCGTGCAATAATTCACCTGTGGTTGCATCAAATAAGGCGAAATAAGACTGTCGGCTCTGCTGCTCAAAAGAACATTTTAATCTAACCCAGCCGACGTAACCGGTACCTCCCTCCCTTTGAGGAAATCGCACACAGTATATTTAATGAATGTAACAGTGCAGCAAACATGCAATGTTTTCCAGTCCAGCAAGAAACCAAAAAAAAAAAAAGCAAACCAGATGCTTCACTTTGAGCTAAACAATGCAAATATCTTTCAAGTGTCCTCATACTCTGTGGTGGTTGTTCCTCCTGTAATCGGAATATATCATTTAAAAACTGTAGCACACTCCAAAATAATTATATTACATTATATTATCTGTTTTGGTCCCTTCGAATCATTTTAAGAGAGAGATTTGGGCATATATGCACACACACATTGACACATACGAGTTCTGTAAATAGCTACAGAAAAGAAAATGCAGATGTTATCCTACAGTTTTATTTTCTTACCTACATACACGGCATGATATATTTTATTTTACATTCCGCTGATATTTTGTTTTACAAAAGGGAAAAAAAGACTATATATAGATATATAAATATATATAAAAAAGATACTTTAAGGTTTTAAAAGTTAAGCAATATTTCCATTAAATTGTATTACTTTTAGTGCTATGATGTGCAATATGCCACAGGAAATGGAGTATAATGAGCTGAAAGACGATTATATATGAGTGACTGCAACAGGTTCAATATATCTGAATATTATTTCTGTCTCTTTTGTGAGGCCCCTTCATGTACTTCTTTGCCACCGTGGTGTTCATTTTTACCCTGAACGCTTTGAAGAAGCTGACAGTCACGATGTCGACTCATCACACTCGCTTCTCAAATGTGAAACGTAACTTTAAAAGATGCAAGCCGTTTTTGTCTCCGCAGAGGTGAAAAGGTTAACAATGATGTCAAGCACTTTCTGTGCCAGTGTTACTGTAGCCTCTCTCAATCGACACGCATTAGTATTTCAAATGTGAGCTTAAGTTTCAGTCTTATTGTGATTTTTTTTTTTTTAAAAAAACATATATGGCTTTGACATTAGAATAGAGAAAAAAAGCCTAAATCTTTTCTTTTTTTTTTTATCTGTCTTAATGTTACACCATTAGCAAAAGACTAACTTTAGCTTGCCCCTGTACTGGCGCTTTTCCAAACTGGGTACAAGCCGTAGAGTGTCGGTTCGCATGGCTCTTCTTGTTTAATGTTGTTGAGAATGTGCTCTGTACACCAGCTTCATCCACCGAGACCCTCCCCTTTATTTGTCCGAGCATTTATTTGCCTGCGTACTTGTTCCTAATAAACGACACTTCTGCTAGACGCAGTGGAAACGTGCATGGGGTATTCACTAGATTTCACACCCAACCGAGGGGGAGGGATAATCTTTTGCTATTTTTTTTTTCTTTTTCTTTGATGAGAACATGTATATTGTACAAAATATATATATATGAAATATAAATTATACATGGTGTGAGGAGCAGGGATGTGGTGGAGTATAACAACAAAAAGGAATGTTACACTCGTGCTACAGTTTCTGTCGTTCCATGACATGCTTTTGTGGACAGCTAATAAAAGACCACAGGTTAAATCATATTAAAGGTTTGTGATTTTATTTCACTTCATCTCTGGAATGTTTTTCTCCGGGATGGTGCGTTTATTCACGACTCTGGTCCAGAAAGACAATGCCATAAATGCACAAAGAACAGGCTGAGATTTCCCCATCCTCCATCTGCTCATGTTTTATTTGGACAAAAGAACATTTTTTTTTTTTGTAGTTTTGCCTTCTGTACACCATCACGGAGGACTTTAATCCCACCAAGGTGTGGTTACAGTGCAAATCTTTGGCTTCCATAAGTTGTAAAAACTTTTACAACTTCATGCAGTGTGCGATTTAGCAATGCTTTATGGCATTGTTGTGACACCGTAGGGCATCGTATTGACAAAATAAAAAGCCTCTCCCCATGCCCTCTTATATGATAAACTACTCAATATAGTTTCTTAAAATTCTTTCATTGTTAAACTTTGACCTTGGCCACTAACAAAGGTCAAGGTTAAATCCTTAGCCAAACTAGGTTGGATTTACCTGGGGATCCTAGTGTGCTCAGACCCCAGTAGCTGGACCAATTATGGTGTTTTGTAACATTACGTCAAATCTGTGTTTCTCTCTAGCTATAGGTTCAGAAACTCCAGCCTAAATACAGGGATTCATCTCACCGCTAAGACACACATACAGCGTCAACACTTGTAGACCCAAAATTCTCAGTTTTTGCATGTGTGCAAAAACTACTAATTAAAGTTACTAAAGAGTTGCAGCAACAACTCAGGACTTCTATATGAATTGTATAAACTTAAGTCTGTGGTATGCAAGTGACTGCAAGTTGTGTGTTGTGTCAAAAGGCAGTGTTATCAAAGGAAGTGGGTAGAGGGCACAGAATTTTGCTGGCAACTTCATTAACAGGAGAAGGATGGTTCAGGATGCGATTTGTCTTCTACACATCCAGAGGAGATTGAGGAGAACTCGTTGAACTGCTAGGTTTTAGCAGAGAATGTGCAAAAAACTGCGCTTTCACCGTTAAGTTATAAAATAATTATAGAACTGAGATGGACCATTTCATCGGTTGGTTTAAGTGAAAGGTCACGTTTCACATCCCTAGACTAAACCCCAAATTACTACACAACAAAAGAGAGCAATGTTTTTAAAAACATGAGCATTTTTCTCATTCAAAAAAAAAAAAAAAGATGGTAAAAATTCAGGTTTGTTTATTGCAGAAAGATTTGCAAGCTGAAAATGTTCATTGGTTTCTGATGAACATCTGAATGAACATGAAGCAACAAAAGCACCACTGTTTAAACCAGAGTGTTTCTGACGAAGCATCTCGTAAACAGGCATTTGGATTTCTACTGAAACTCTATTCTCACTTCCTCTGTGAAAGATGATTCCACTTTAAATTCGTGAGTGAGCGAGTGTTCACAAAGGGATTTTTTTTGGAGGAACGCTAACCCGCACTCCTCACATACGTAGCTTTTTGGCTTCCCGGCGTGAGTCCGCCTGTGTTTCTTCATGTGGTAAGACAACCTGAAACCTTTGTCACATATGTCACATTTAAATGGCTTCTCTCCCGTGTGGATCCGCATGTGCGACTTCAAGTAGCCTGACTGGATGAAGCCTTTGCCGCACACTTCGCACTTGTACGGCCGCTCCCCAGTGTGGTACCTGTTGTGGAGCCTGAGCTCGTTGGCGGTCAGGAAGGTCTTCCCGCACACGGTGCACTGGTGCGGCCTCTCTCCTGTGTGGATGAGCTCGTGCCTCTTCAGTGACGTCTCCTTCATAAACTGCTTGCCGCAGCTGTTGCAGGGATACCGGACCCCGATGTGGACTTGCTCCACATGGTTTGTGAGCTGCAGCTTGGTGCGATACGCCATGTCGCACTGCGTGCAGGCCCACGGCCTCTCCTCAGAGTGCGTTCCCATGTGGACTGTGAGCTCAGAGGCTGAGCGGTAGCACTTCCCGCACTGCCAGCAGAGGAAGGGTTTCTCCCCGGTGTGTTTCCGCTGATGCACCGTCAGACAGTTGGAGGACCTGAACTTCTCCGGACACATGTTACAAACGTAAGGGAACTCTCCTTTATGGATTCTCTGATGAATGGCGAGGTAGGACAACTGGATGAAGGTTTTGTCACATTGCGGGCAGGGATACGGCCCGGAGAAGTTGTGCTGCTTCTCGTAGTGTTCCCTCAAGCGTCTCAGTAAAGTGAAAGTCTTGTCGCACATTGTGCACTGCATAGGTCTGTGCATCAGCTTGTGCCTCTCGAAGGCGGCCTCGTTTGCCAGGATCTTCCCACACTCTTTGCAGTACAGGGGGTCGTGGATCCTCTGGTGCACTTTGAGCATAGTCATGCTCTTGAACTCTTTCCCACAGTCCTCACATTTCATGATATCCCTCATTTCCAGCTTGCAAACATTCTCCTGGTGGTCCTTCAAAGCGGACAAGTATTCAAAGTGCTTGCCACAGTTCGAACACCACACTGGGATCTTCAGCGGGGCCCCTTGCTGGAGGTCAGCGCTACTTGCATCGCTTTGGCTCGGCCCCACCCTGTGCTCTTTCTTCCACAAGAACCGACTGGTTTTCTTGTGACAGATGGCGTAAATCTGATGTCTCTTGAGGCCGTGCATGTGTTTGAAGCGCTTCTTGCAGTGGACGCAGTGATACGGCCGATCGTCCGTGTGACACTGTATGTGCCGGTTCAGGGTTTTGACGCTGTCAAATGCTCGAGAGCACACCGGGCACACTTTCAGGCCTTTTTTGGCCACTTTTTGCACAGGCACAGCAGGGGGCTCCTCACAAGTGTCTGTAGGAATGTCCAGATTACTTTCCTGTTTATCAGCGTCTCCAGTCTCCCCGCAGTTCTGCGTCAAAGATTCGGCTTCAGCCAAAATCTGCTCCACCGTCTTGGTCTCCTCCTCCCTGATGCCCTCGTGACCGTGAATAATCTGATGCTTCTTTAACGTGTCTTTATACTTGAAGCCTTTCTCACATGTGATGCAAATAAAGGGACGCTCTTCAGAGTGAGATCGCAAATGCTTTGCGATGTCTGCGGTGCAGGGGAGGATCCTGCTGCAGATGGGACAGACTTTACCCTCCATCAACGCCTCTGAAGCTGGCTGCGTGTTTGACCTTTGTGCCTCTTTTCTCTTTAGCTTCTTCTGCTCTCTGCTTTTACAGATCTCCTTCTGGTGTCTCTTTAAAACATAAGGATTCTTGAATTTCTTCTCACAGAAAGAGCACTTGTATGGGCGGTCTTCTGAGTGAGACTTCATGTGCCGTTCCATGTCCACTCGGCGAGCAAAATACTTCCCGCACAGAGAGCAATTTCTGTCTTCTGACATCTCTGAGGTGCTCGGATCACCTGAGTCTTCCTCTTTACCACTGTTGTACATCCCCCCCATTTCGTGGACGCGCATGGTGTGTCTGTTCATGTCATAATGGTCCCTGAATCGTTTGTCGCAGCTAGTGCACTTGTACTTGAGGTCCCGGTTTGCATCGTGAATTTCCTGGTGCCGTCTCATGGCCGCAGCCCGCAGGAAAGTCTTATTACACACCGGACATGTTTTATTGTTAGGGTATTTTTTCCTTTGTCTCTTAGCCGTCACTGAGTCTTGATCCTCTTTTAAGGCTCTTCTCTTCAACTCAAGTCTTTTGCTTTGCTTAAGTGGTTGAAAAGAGGCCGGCTTTAAGGCATCACCTGCTTCCTCTTGCGTTGTCTCTTCTTCTGTTTCCTCCTCATTTATTACATTTTCTTCTTGGTCATCGACCAAACTGGGTGGCTGTTCGATCTGGATGTAGTCCAGCAGCGTCACAGTTTCACCCTCCACCTGGACGGTCATGCAGCTTTCCAGCTGCTCTGATGTGGACTGTAACTGTATTTGGTCTGGATCGATCACAACCTTCTCCAGCTGAGGAAGGGACAGCGAGGACAGGATGCAGTTCCCAAAGGAAGATGGAATGGCCTGAGTTTCATCTGAAGGAGAAAGAAAAATCCCATTAGCTTTGTTAATTTGTCAAAGCTCAAAGAAAAAGCAAAGGTTTGTTTGTGGTAGTGCTCTGCATAACATCAGTTTGATGGTAAAAGGTTCCTGCAGCTGTTCCATGCTCCGAGCATTGGCAAGAAAACAAACAAACAGCAAAATTACAGAAAATAGAGTGACCACCACGTGCTCTCTGGGGGTTGTCGTGGTGTTGCCTCTCTTAGTGCATCTGATGGTAGTTTCCCTGTATTAAACATGGTGTTGTTCTGTGTTAGTCCAAATATTCCTGTAATGTTGTGAGTAGTGTACTTGTGATAATATAAAACTCCCATAGAGGGACCACAACTCCAACGTCCTGGATAGTCCTCGTTTTGCTCTGCAGCAACAAAGCAGCTCTTCAGCTGCTGTATTTTCTGGTTTGAGCTGCCCTCTAGCTGCCAGAAAATAAACCACCATTGCCTGCTGCAGTCCAAGATGGTGGAGTTGAAGGCTGTTTGACCACAAGAGGAGAAACCATGTGGGCCGCCACTGCATCGAAATGGTTCATCAACCAGTGCAGAAACGTGAAATAAGAAGACCTAAGGCTACCTAGCGAGCAGCTTCGGAACTTTCAAAATAAGAGCAGGAGGATTTTCCACAGATGAACACAAAGAGTCACAAAATATAACTGAAATATTGTTGAGATGACAAAGAAGCCACTACGCTGTGTAAAAGAAACAAACAAACAAATTAAATTTGTTTACACATATAAATTCATTACACATATAACTAGACTCTGCAGTTTCTTTTTGTTTTCTAAGCCATGGTATACCTCCTGCTCGATGTGTGACTTTCTGTCAGACTCGGCGATCGTGGTGGTGTTTTTTGCGTAGCCATTTCCATCACTGGCAGGTTTATAAAACTTAAAGGCTTTAATTTTCACGATGGAGTCGCTCTCGTGTCTGCCACTGACTGGGCCAGACAATGGTATGCAATCTGTTGACATCACATTTTCAGATGTCTTTGAACCCTGGTCCTAAAAAGGTACTTAAAAAAAAAAGTGCTACCACCTAATTGTTTTAAGAGCTGGATGTTTTTAGGTATGGTCTGTCTATGACAAATGTTATGAGACTAGGTAGCCAGCAGAGAAGAAGAAAAATGTCCGACCACCAATTATCAGTGGGCATGCTGCAAAGCAGAGATAATTCTAGTTTTTGTTACATTTCTTCCACATCAGTAAAAGAGAGTAGAATTTGGACCATTTAAACGTTAATTATTTTAGTATTAAGTTTGAGGACATTTTAATCTTCTCTTAAATTTAAACATTGGTGCTTCAACAGGTGACTTTTTTGTACAAATAACCAAACTGAAAATGAACTGCAGTACAGTCAAACTCCTCTAACGCTTTTCCACATGTCTGCGTTCTTTCTAAATACACTTGGCTACTGTATTGTATGCCAACTGAGATGAGCAGATCATGCCACAGATCACTACAGCTCAGAGAGCAGCTGGGCAACATTTGAAGAAGAGTCCATCACTTCCCTTAAAACTACATCTGCAACAATGTGCTCGTGACCCAAGACGAGACTCACCGCTCCAGTCGAAATGTCCCAGTGTTGTGTGATACTGCAGAACAGTTTTTAGGTGCTGCAGGTCAGGAACCGAGTGTGCACACTCCTCCAGAGCTGAAGGGACGGCACTGAGCATAGACGCAGTCTATAGAAGAAATGCAAAAAATACAAATAAAAGGAAATAAAAAGGTAGCCAAGGACAAAAATTCACCATAAACTCTCTTCTAGCTCGGAAGATTACTTGGAAAATTTCTATCACTAATATTTTTTAATGCCAACTGTACTCATATCTTATTTAGGGAAGTAGAGTAGTGCTGGAAAGCTGCTTTGCCACACTCATTCTGGTACCTGTTGAATATCTGGAACAGGAAGAAGCTTCTCCAATCTGGACAGGAAGTCCAGCATTAAAACCTGAATAGCACTGTCATATTCAGGCCCAAAGTCGGTAGGGAAAACATGCTGAGGGTGGTGGGGAGAAAACGTGTATTATATATTCTGCTTCTCTATTATTAGACAAGATACATGAATTTAACAGCACATGAAGTTACAAACCTGGAAGAACTTGTCCTTCTCTTCAGGATCCTTCAACAACAGTTCAACCTGATCCACAAAGTTGGATTCTGGAAACTCGACATCTGCAAAACACGGCTGGAAAAAATAATAACAACAATAAAACTCACAAGCTGCAGATTAGGCAGAAAAAAATAATGGGAATAATTGGAGGGAAAATATGACAAAGCTGCTGGCCTACAGGACTCTTGTTTTTCCTTTGAAAGGATCTAACCTGTGCTGCCCAAGTGGACACGAGGGCCTTGATCCTGTTCAGGTGCATCTCGATGGTTTCTTTGTCTGTTATCTGCTCAGCCCGACACAATTCAAGAACAACCTGAAACAAAATTTTATTAATAATTAAAAAATCTAACAAAGTCCAACTACAGCAGGGACCCTCTCTGCTCAGAACAGGCCTGATTAAACAAGGCAGCAAACAGTCAGCACACTGCATTTCAATGATTACTGTAACCATTACTAAAAACAACACACACACGCACACAGGACTGACCTGTGGCCGATGAAATCGGGAAGGATTTCAAAAAAACGATCATTATCAGTATTATACATGATTATAGGGTAAAAATAAACAGCTTTACAACTACAAAACAATCAAAGAGATATGTTTTAGAGTCCCCAACCCAAGAAAATCTCAGGTTCTCTCACTATGCAGCATTTTTTATCACCTGGTGAACTCACTCAGTTTTGTTTAGGGAAGTAACTAGAACTGGTCTGCATGCTTTAATGTTACACAAGCACTAGTTTTTGTACTGTACATTGTTACAGCACAGCACAAGTAACACCGTTCCTGCTCTTCATAGAAAGAATGCAATTCAGAAAGGGAAGTGATGGCGTTGATCTCTAAAGAGCTGTTAGCCTCCAGTGACTTCAATCAAGGGCCCCAGAAATTTTGCTAAACCTTGGCTATGGCAGCCACTCTTTTGCAAGAGGGACTCACCCGTGCTCTGAGTCCCAGTAGGAGCTGAGCTTTCTGATCTGCGTTCAACAGGTCAGGCACAATTTCTGTGACCGTGCTGATGAACTCCTCCACCATCCCGTAGTCGTGCACGCTTCCTCTCTGCACGACATGCCACATGGCCGCAGACACCAGGCGCAGAGGAGGTATGAAGAGGCGAAGAGATGGCAACAGGAGAGGTGGATCTGAAAAATATTTGTACAATATTGAAAAAGTTACAAAGTTGTAAATTAATCTGCAGTCTTCTAAAATAAACCGAAACGATCAAGAGTAAGATTAAGCCCCTGAGTGGATGAAGGAGCAGATGTTGAGGGCTGTGGATAAAGTAGCCCCAGACCGAAATCATGCTCCGTTACAAAGAAAAGAAGTTAAAAGCTTAGGGGCATAGCCAGAATAGCTTTGCACCTGCGAAGGCTACTCTTAAAGTGAAGTAAAACACGATGATGCTGAAGACTTCCTGTGGATTCGTGGTTACAACGGGGTGGGTGGGACGGTAATGTTGCACTAGATTAATGTAGTGCTCTCCACTGGCCGTTACTCTAATTGTTTACCCAAAACAGATAAGATGAGGTGTAACTCCACCAATGTTATGCAAACACAGAGAGAAAGAGACACAGTGGAGTTTATTTCCACATGAATGAAACTTCATAAACGCTGGAGATCACTGAATCAAGGTCAAGTGCGTTCACATGAAGTAACGCATTATATACAGTAATGTAAAAAAATAAAAATATCAAGTCACCCCTCAGTTCTTTACATTTAGCCAGAAAAAAGATGCAACAATTTAGTGAAACGTGTGCAAACATAATATTATAAAAACATATTTATAACAAAAACAAGCCTGAAAGTGAGCATTTTGTACACTGGTATCGCCTTTATTCTTCAACACATCCTGAACTGTCTAAGAGAAGACTACTTGTCATTTCTTTAATTACTCTTCAGGATTAGTTCAACAGGCTTCTTCAAGGACGTTCAAAGCTGTTTTTAGATGATCCCACACCGCTTCAACACTGATGAGATCCAGACTCGAGGCCCGTCTGAGGCCAATCCATGACCGATAGTGTGCAGTGTTTGGGATCATTTTCATGACTGAAAATGAAGCATCTCCCAATCGGATGTTTTCTAGATAGCATTACGTGGTGCTTTGGCATACCTCAGCCATTCTGTTCGCTAAGAATGACTACTCGATATCCAGCCTTCCACCGAGGTGAAGAGCAAATGGGTCAACTGATGAGCACGGTGCATCTCTTGTCAGGCCATCACAGGATTTTCTTCCTATTTCTTACAGACTTACTATTTTATGTTGTCACACTGTGTTATCTACCTGTGTTATCACCATGAACTAATGATGTGTTTATGTCACAGGATGCTAGTAAAAGTGACTAAAGAAACAATTTAAAATTAGTTATTTTCTAAGTCGCCTCTTATGTATAGATAAAACACTAGTTCATCCCTTGAGTACGAGGACTTTCTTGTGTTCGAATGATTCATAATAACAACAATAACGAGAAACAGAAATATCTGCCACACTTTGGCACAAAGGGTTCCTCATGTGGGTCTAGGCTCTGGGAGTTGAGGCTCCCCTCTAGATACATTCACAGGCTAACAAGAGTGTCGTAATTATGATACACCAGACATGAGCGCCTCAACCAGATGGTAAACACGGCTGCAAAAGCCCGGACTTCCTAATAAGGAAAATTTAGAGACTGTAAAAGTACATATACACATTAACACACTATTTTTCTTTTGAATAACAACTTATAACCCGCGTTGCTCATGAAATATTTAACGTTTATTCGACTTTCATATATTAGCTGTCATCGCTTCGCTACTCTGGTCAAAGCCCCCGAAGGTAGCATCTGTCGCTGTTACAATTAGTGCTAATTTCGATTGCTAACTAATACCAACACCCTGCTGCCAGTTAATCGCCCCTGCCCGCTACATTAAAGCACCTCTCCAGTCATAAAATAACCGAAAGCGTTGTTAGATAACTATCTTCGCTGACGCTGAGCTCCCTCCACTAACCACCGCACGTAGCAGCTCCTTGGCGCTGTAATGTAGCACAACGCTACCGCCATCTCAGAGCGGGGTACGCCATGTTCAAAATCGGGCGCACACACACAAAAAGAAAAGCCCATAACTCGTCGTGACAGATAAATCTTTACACTCACGTTAGCTTACCGCTAATATCACATCGTGGGCTATCCATGTTGTCTTTAAAACTGCTCAAGTGAATAAGCAAATCAACTCGGGGTTGTTGTGAGTTGCAGTCCGCCGGACCCTGCGGTGCAAGTTGCCGGGGAGGAAGGGCGGCTTGACGATCTGGTAGAAGCGCGCAGGCGTACTCAGCACATTAAGTTTCACTGGTTATTACTCAGTAACGCCAGTCTGTTGCTGTTTCGTGTCTTCTTATACGACGTGCTAGGACACATCTTCTCTTACGTTCAGTGAAGGAAACACACGTGATAAATCTACAAAACTTTGCGATTTTCTTACAAAGCGAACGTGTCCTTCTTCTTCGCCTGGGCATGTCAGCATCACACGACGCTGCATGGCTGATCGCTGCCCTCTAGAGGCGTTTTAAGGAACTGTGTCCAAAGAAATATGTGATTGTCAGGAGCAAATACGAAGAATTCTTCAAAAAAAAAGTTTTTCCCTGTTTATTTAATCTCACCGTACCAGTACTGGGAAACCAGCTCAACAGTCCAAGATATCAATACATAAGCTCATAAGCTGGCTAATGGAAGAGATAGTAAGTAAGTAAAATTTATTCATATAGCACTTTTCACAGACATATGTCACAAAGTGCTTCACAGAATAGATCAAATGGTAAATGGTCTGTATTTATATAGCGCTTTACTAGTCCCTAAGGACCCCAAAGCGCTTTACATTACAGTCATCCGCCCATTCACACACTGGTGATGGCAAGCTACAGTGTAGCCACAGCTGCCCTGGGGTGCACTGACAGAGACGAGGCTGCCGGACACTGGCGCCACTGGTCCCTCTGATCACCACCAGTAGGCAACAGGTGAAGTGTCTTGCCCAAGGACACAACAACCGAGACTGTCGGAGCCGGGGCTCAAACCGGCAACCTTCCGATTACAAGATGAACTGCCAACTCTTTGAGCCATGATCAGGAAGAGGACATCCCTCTGTTCCAAAACGAGCTGCTCCAAGAGTGCCTCAGGCAACTGAAAATAGACTGTTATCACAGACGACCCTCATCCCTGCATGGGATGTACTATTAACAGATATGGGAAGTAGATGACATCAAGAAATCCTACAAATACAGGATAGGACAGCACGGAGGCTCTGATCGTGGCAGCAGAAGAACAGAACCTAATCACCAGATCTATAGCGGCAGCAGCTGCAGGCTGTGCAAAGGTGCCCGGAGACTATCCAACACATAGCAGACGGAAGTACGATGTAAGCTGGGACTGCATACTCTTATGGCTGTGATAGTGTAAAGAAAAATCTGTGCTGCATGTGGACAAGAAGTCCCCAATTCCCAATGAGTGACCCTACCAAAGGTGGTTGAGAAAGACAGGGCTAGGGTCCTGTGGGACTTGAAGTTCCAGGCAGACAAGCAGCTGCTGGCCAACCAACCAGACATAGTGGGGGCTGACAAGGAGCAGAAGACTGCAGTTGTGATAGGTATTGTTCGTCCTGTAGGCGTCCTCAGGTCATCTTAACTTTTGTTGTCTTAGCCAACTACAGCAGCTATAACTGCATCTTAGATAGTTGGTAATTTCTGGGGGAAAAAATCCAACTTGTGTGGCATTAGATGGTGCTGTTATAACCTTTATTTCCATATAGACTATTTATCTAGATTTTTTAAAACCCTCCCTCCCTAGACAATATAAGAAAACTGTTAATGCAAATGATATGGCAGCATAATGATAAATTGCCCATGTAATGTATAAATAAACAGGCATTGCTGGATTAACCTCGTGAGGGGCTGCTACTGACCCATTGCTCCACATCACACTTCTGTTATTTCCCCAGACGCCTAAACAGAGCTGTGTGCTAATTAATTAGCTGCTCAACAATCTAAACGTTCTTTTAAGGCAGCACAGTTGTATTCCATCCAATGTCCAGCAGCTGGTTGTGCTACAGAAAAAAAAAGTTGAAATAAACTCCATATATGATTCCTCCCCTTCTCTCAACTCTTTTTCACTCTCATTTCTTTATTTCCTAATTTTCAGTTGGGTTATCTTGTCTATAACAGCCTACTTTCATTTAAGACATAAAAGATTCAGGATATGATTTTAATACAAATACTTTCTGATCCTAAACATTTTATATTAGGTTTGTACCCAGTTAATTATACTATCTCACTAAATCAAAAGAAGTTTTTAGAAATACATTTGTTTTTGGCAAGGAGAGTTATTCGTGTAAAGTAGAAAATGATTAAATGACTAGGCGCATTATGAAGAAAGAGTTCTCTACCTTAGCTACAACAGAAAAAAAATACTTTAAAAGTTATTTTATCAATGGGAAATGTTTGCTTTTCCTTTATCTTAACTTATCCGGAGAAAAATGTTTCGATTTCAGTGTTGTCTGGGGTTTTTTTTGGGCACTTTTTCTCTCCTGAAAGAGTGGACTACTCTTGATGAAACTTTGCAAAACATGTATATATGGTTTATTTTAGATATTCTATACAAATCCTGCTATTGCATATATTTGTATGTTTGACAGTTCAACTGAGCACAGAATGGAATGTCAGATTAGTGTCATGGTCTGGGTGAGTCACAGTAATTTTCCAGTCTCTGCTCTCCTCCTCTGGGCTGAGACTTCATCAGTCCTCCCAGGATCACCACATGAGACTAATCAAGCCGGCTGTATTTAAGACCAGCATTCACGACCAGCCTTTGCCAGATTGTCTGCTAACCTACTAGTTCCTTGAAAAACTCAGTCATCATCGCAAATAATCTCACTCACCTGGACGCTGGCCTCGCCTCACGTTTCTACAGCTGGTAACCTCTTACTGCCTGTCCCCCCTGAAGTCTCTATTGGAATCTATTTGTTACTTCACTGGACTAACCGAGGTCTCATCTCCATGCCTGCGAGCATTGCCTCTCCACCACTCCACCATAGGGTCTTGTACCACTGTTTCCCTTGCTGAGCTTCGTCTATCGCAGTTTGTGTTCAAGTTCACAGTAATCTCATAGCTACTGTTCATAGAATTTCCTGTTCATGTGCATAGCCTCAAACTCACCTCGTCTGAGACCTCATAGTTCATGTTCATTTTCCTTAGTTTCGTTCCTAACTTTAGCACTTGTAATTATTGTTGTCACAACATTACTGTAGATAAATTCTTGTTAACTTTATTCTGAGGCTCCGTTTTGTGCCTGCTTTTGGGTTCACCTCAATTTCTGGGTTTGCCCCTGACAGTGCAATCTGGCCAGCAGAATGGACTCAGAACGCCGGCGAGGATAAGCAGCCCCACGTAGGCTCAGAACTCGACGTGGCCCGTGGGCTTCCAACTGTGGATGGCAGGCCGGCGCCTGGGCACTTCCAGGTTGGTCATCGCGACCACGGCGTCCTCTATCTCGGGCTGAAAGTACACCATGAACAAGGACGCCTTGTCTCAGACTGCGGCTAGAGCCTCTTCAGTGAGGCCTCCTCAATCAAGGCCCAGTGAGGAGCTGTCAAGGTGAGGAGGAGAAGAGGTTGATGACGCCTCCTCTTCCTGCTCCTGTTCTTTGGTCTTTTCCTCATCATCTCCACCATCTTCCTCGTAAATATCGCTGTCGTCTTTGTTGTAATTATCGCCACCATCTTCATTATAATCATCATCACCATCATCACCATCATCTTCGTTGCAATCATCATCGTCTTCTTTGTAATCTTTGCCGCCATCTTCATTATAATCATCATCATCACCATCATCGTCACGACAGTCAGCTTCAGAGTACTCGTCGTCTTCCGAGAATCGCTCATCCTCAGAGTTTTGTCTGTGCTCCATCTTGGCACACAGACACAGAGAAAGGTGAAGATGACGAAGAATATCACATGGAACTTCAACGCTCAGTAACTGAGGAGACGACTACCAGTACTCCAGGCAAATTTAGTGCATCTAATGTTGACAACACATTACTTGAAATTCTGCAATATTTACATGTTGAAGATGATGTAGAAAAAATTGCAACCGACATTGTGAATGTGATCATTGATTACATTCAATATCCTAATAAACAAGACATCACATTAGATGCGAAATGTAGCTCACCTAAGCCTGATTGTGATGTGTGCTTAATTATCAGAAAGGTGAAATACTTTTTTGCATTATGCACCCCACTCACAAACCCAGATGAACCAAAACAACACACGGCACGGAACTTCGCTTGGTTTGCAAAAAAAGAATTTAAAAAAATGAACAATGGATAGAAAATGAAACGTAAGCTTATACTATTCAAAATGCCGTGGAAGATATCATAAGAGCACTGACCCCAACGGAGAAAGAAGATATGATTGGATCAGATGCCAGTAAAACAAGTGACAGTGAAGCAAGTGTTTACATTACAGTCGAGTCCAGTTACTGCTCCCATAAATCAACCTGTCTCCTCTGTGAGAGCAGTAGACCAGGACCTGTTTTCAAATACAAGCCATGAGCAGGGACCAGTTTCTCACACTCAACACGCAGAGGGTCAAAGTCAGCCACCAACTTTTGAAAACCCAGAGGCAGAAGTGTCAGAAGCATTGGTGTTGCCTTCTGATGCTAAGAAAATTGCCAATGAACTTAGTTCTTTGCTATTAAGGTGAATCTTTAAAAAAAATCCCACAAGAACGCGCAATGGCTTGTGAATAGAAAAATAGACACCGCTATCAACTTTTTGACTAATTTAGTGCATTCTGAAGTGAGATCTGCTTAATCACTGACAACTATTAAAAATAAAATGAATAAAGTAATCCACTGGCCAAGGCAGATGGCCGCCTCTTCCTGAGCCTGGTTCTGTCTGAAGTTTCTTCCTGTTAAAAGGAGTTTTTCTCCCTTACTGTCGCCTAGTGCTTTCTCATAGGGGATTATTGATTTATTTGACACGGTGGACTGAATGGACTCAAGTGTAGACAGGGAGAAAGGTGCAAAAGGTTTTAAAAGGTTGCAAAACCAGAGAGGTTGAATCTGGCTCCTCATCCTCTGAATAAATATTCGCAAGTAAAAAGGCTAAGAACCGGGCGTGGAAAGGGAGGAAACCCGCAGCAGCGGCATGGGATCACCCATTCACTGTCGCACTCCCTGCTGCATTGCAGAGAGCTTGGTCCACTGCTTGAATTAACTTGAATTACCTCCCGAGCTTTGTAGAGATCCTCAATCAGGTTCATGAATCCTTTGACCTAGCGGAAGGATTACGCTCGAGGATCGCTTCAATGGTGTTTATTCAGTCAGCCATTGCCCTTAGATCCGATGTGTGGGTAATCCTTCTCACCAAGCCGGGAATATGGGCGAGAACGCTCTCCTCGTGCAAATCCGCTGGGTTCACGTCATGGTCGAGTCGTTCTGTCATGTTTCGCTGTGTGGCAAGCAGGAAATAGGACCCAAATGCAGGACTCATACATGGGGAGGAATTAACTCAAAACAGCAGCTTTATTGCTGGGAAAAAAAACATACTGGTACTAATCTAAATACAAGGAGTTATACACAAGAAACTCAAACTAAAACCCGGAGACATGAAGGAGCAACACTTGAAAGCAGGGAACTAGGAGCACAGAGGAAACACACAGCGTGAGGGGACGATGCAACAATGAATGAAGGTGAGCACAGACAATAAATACACAAGGAGAACAGTACAAGCAGGGAAAAGCTGGGAGGGCAAGTAGATGTGACAAAACGGTGAGGACACACGAGACATACTGGGGGGGCACGGAGGGTTTAGAGTTTAGTACCAGTATGTTTTTTCCAGCAATAAAACTGCCGTTTTGAGTTCATTCCTCCCCGCGTATGACTCCTGTGTTTGGGTCCTTTTTCCTGCCTGCCACACAGCGAGACATGATATACAGTGATATACAAACATGAAGTCTGCATCTTGTGAAAGGCTGTCAGAACCTGCAGTATTCATTACTAGTTTACCTTAATGTAATGAAAATATGTCAACTTTATGGAACAATGTGAAACTTACAGTTTTTAGAAAAATTATCATTATATGGGGAGATTTGAGTTGGAGAACACTTAAGTATTGCTAACTGGATGGCTAACCTTAATGTAACAACCAATGCTAACATACCCTACTCTTAACTTTAGCATTTCTGTGCACATATTACTTTAAGGTTTTATTTGAAATGTTTCGTAAAGCTTCTCACGCAACAGGGTGAAACTCCAAGTGGTTATTGTTAAAGGTAATGTATATACTAACTGCTGATAAATAACTAGCAGGCTAATTCTATACTAATTCTAAAAAAGGTGTTAAAGTTAGCAAAACCAAGTAACACAAAGAACTTTTAGAGAAGAAGGAGAAATAATGATAAGATTTAAAGATAATGAATTTGTAATTATCGGTAGTGTTATATGGGTTACCCCAAGCTTTAACATTACGAATAGAGATGCTTGTTGCGTGTTAACCAACAAACAAACAGGTGTTCTGCAAAACCAAGAAGCAGGATTATTTAAAGCAAGCAATCTCCAAATTCAAGGTCAAAGAAAGACTGTGAAGTTTGCCTTCTAAGAATATAACACCTAAAAAGGTAGGTAGTCTTCTAGAGCAGTCTTTCTCAAACTTTGGTACACGTACCACTGGTGCTACTTGGGCTTTCTCTGGTGGTATGTGGGAAATCTCCAGTTTTATTTAATCGTCAGTGGTCGCCGCTGCTACAGAGCGCTGGCAGGGTCATTTCCTTGGGCGTTAAAACTGCAAAGGCAGCTCGGTACTATCATGCTGATGGTAAAAACGCAGCCCTTTTTTGCGGTGCCGCCGTGCTGCGATCCCAGTCACCATAGATGAGTCAAGCTCCCGAGAGAATCGGTGGGGGCGCGGGAGATTCCGTCAGAGAGTCGGGAACTATGGCCTGGATACCGAAGCTCCTAGTACCCAGGAGAACGCGATCCGCTAATGAACGGTAATCCTTTGCAGCCAGCAGCGGGGAAGAGGAATCCGTTCCTACCATGAACAGCATGCTCTCCATGAGCTCGAGAGTGGCACCATCACCCAGGCCCGAGAGAGAGAGAGAGAGAGAAAGAGAGGAGTTTCTCGGTTACTGAAGTTGGACTAGCTGGTATATACAATGTGCTGCGTGGTGGCTAGCTACACAGCTATGGTTACAATAACATAAACACAGTGAAGCTGGAGGATTAACGCTAACTTTTCT
>VUQR01008767.1:2776-14988 GCA_015108515.1 Hemichromis elongatus | reverse complement strand
TAAATGAAAACAGAAAACTAAACAGCAGTGACGTTTGTAGGGTTACTGAAGTTGGACTAGCTGGTATATACAATGTGCTGCGTGGTGGCTAGCTACACAGCTATGGTTACAATAACATAAACACAGTGAAGCTGGAGGATTAACGCTAACTTTTCTCTGCTTGATAAAAGTTAACGTAAGGGTTCCCGATGCAATTGCATGGCAGGTTGCTGTAAATGGACCAGACTTCAGTCAAGAGAACAACCGCAATATAATGTTAGTCATTAATATACTGCTGCATGGGCTGGGCTGGGCTGTACTTACGTCGTAAGGTTTTAAAATCTGAGCTTTAAAATGAATAGTGTTGATAAAAATCACTGAATTTTTAAGGGGCTTGTTCAGATTAAATAGAACACGATACAAAACATGAAACATGTTAAAAACACAACAGCCTAAATGCAGTTAAATGCTGAGTAGTTTGGAAGTTTCATCGGGTCATCAGGTCATCACTTAAAGACCAGACATCCCACCTGCTGTAAATGTTTTAATGCAGTGCAGTTGCTATTATTATCACTCGACACATCCTGTTTATGACAGTTAAAACAAATAACATTTATATAAGAAATAAAATTGTCTCGTGTAAACTGTATGTGGTGTTAAATAGGGCTATACTACTGTACTTTAATGTCGGTCATAAGGGTGGTACTTCAAGAGCCATATATTTTATGAGGTGGTACTCATTGTGAAAAGAGCATTCAATGTTGGCAAGACGATATGGCCAACGTCTCTCTACTCACACAATCAGGAACTGACTGCATATAGCCAGTGTGTAGGGCTGCCAGGAGGCCTGCCATAACTGCCCTTTCTCCGTCAGGCTTGTTTACGTTTGTGTCGGCAACATGTGCTCTGGACTCCAGATTCTGCCTGCGGCAGTTGGATTACAGTGTCAAAGTGAGGAAAAGACTTGAAGAATGCTGTGTTGTTTGTTTCGTTGATAGGTTAACAGCTTTTGGTGGAGGCAGTGTGATGGTGTGGAGCGACATAGCTACCTAGATGGTCCAACAACTTTAGTCTCTGTTCAAATTCTAATTCAAAGTGCTTGATTGCATTATGAATAGTTGTATACACATTTGTTTGACTGTTTTTAAATTATTTTCACAGTTTGTTACAAAAGAGGAAAAAAAATATTTAATTCATTCTAATGGCAGAACATGCAAAGCTAGAGTGGGTTTGACCATAGCATCATTCTAGAAGGTTTTCTTGAACCTTTCTTGAATGCTGTCAATGGTCTTCTTCAACCAGTAGGTGGCAGTATGGTAGTGCTAATGAGGCTCAGGACTGACAGTGTGCCCTGCACTGCTACCACAGCTTCTGTTGGAGGATCTTGATTCTGTAAGCTTCATCAGCCTTAACACAACCCAGTATTTCTCCTTCACTGACAACCTTGTTACTATTCTCAATGAGAATACAGCAAGCGTGTTTTTTTATGACATTTTTTCCATTTATTTCATGTCACATAAAAATCACAACAACTATTACTACATGGACCATGGTTTCAAATAAATTGTATTTATCTTCTCTACTTTACGTTGTTTCACCTGACTTCTTGATTGAAACCGCAACAGCATCATTCCTGTGTTCAAGAGAAACTGCTTCACTCTCTCTGAAAAATCAAAGGCCAGCTGAGTCAGAATCTCTCCAGAGTGTTGGGAGCAGATCACTTTTTAACCCGAAGTATATTGATTTATATGGGCCTGTAATTGCTTCAGTGTGTCCTGGATTATTCCCCCCATAATTGAGGCCTGGCACGGGTCTCTTTCCTAGACATAGGCTCCCCAGTGCCAGGTGGTGGGTAGAGAGAGAAGCACCGCACCCACTGCCCAGCCAGCTGGAGAGAGCAAGAGGGAGCTGCGGCCTTTACCCCCACAGTCACTGTTCAACATGGGATAAGCAAACAGTACAAACAGTACACTTCCATGCATGCTTTGAGGTATCTCTTTGCAAGCCTTCCTCCAACTCTAATTGCAGTATGAGATAGCACATTACAGTGAAAGCTGGATGGGACAGACAGCCAGCTTCAATATCACTGACACAAAGTCCTGAATCTGTGCATTGTTTTAGATTTTTGGCTCTCAGCTGTGGTTTGTCTTTCCAGGATTTGTTGTATTTACTGAAACCACATATTAAGACTGCAATTGCTGTACATGCTATTGTTCAGCTGTTTGTTTTGTGTTTTTGTTTCTGACTCAGTGGAACAGTCCGGGATTTCGTAATGGATGGAAACGCTCGCACGCTCCAACAGGTCTCGAGATGAATGCGGTGCCATAAATATATGAGGTAGACGAGTAATGTAAACACATCACAAACACAGACTCGAGTCACTTTTTAAAGCAAACAATGTTTCTCTTTATGCTTTCTCCTGTTGGGATATTTGAAAATAAACTTGTAAAATTCCGTAACAAGTATCATGTCTGCATGCAAATATGAAACTCCAACAATCTCAAACAGCTGATTAACTTGGCTCTGCATAAAGATTACCAGAGATAATAAAATCTACTAGCACCTCTAAACATTTACCAATAAGCCCAGCACCCAAGTAGTGGTCTTGTTTCCTATGACATTGACTAGTAGTGATTTAATCGATTTCTTCTACTACAGCTACTTTTGCAACCCCTGATCCCACTCTTTCTGAGTTAATTTTACTAATTACGCCCTCCAAACCATTAATGTGGATATTCCCATTTCTACAAAACTGCTCAAAGAAGTCCTACCATTAATTAATGCTTCAGTCTTAAAGATGATCCATCTATATCTATTAATGGACCACATTCCAAGGGCCTTCAAGCAGGCAGTCTTTTTAAGTAGACCATTACTTAAAAAGCCATCACTTGACCCAAGTATGTTAGCTGATTATAGGCCAATCTCCAATTTTCCTTTTATCTCAAAAATTCTTGAAACAGTAGTTGTCAAACAGCTAAAAGATCATCTGCAGAGGAATGGCTTATTTGAAGAGTTTCAGTCAGGTTTCAGAGCTCATCACGGCACAGAAACAGCTTTAGTGAAGGTTACAAAGTTATGGCCTCTGACAGTGGACTCATCTCTGTGCCTTTCCAGCTAGATCTCAGTGCAGCATTCAATACTCTCGACCATAATATCCTATTAGAACAATTAGAGCATGCTGTAGATATTACAGGTACTGCACTGTGGTGGTTTGAATCATATCTATTTAATAGACTTCATTTTGTTCATGTAAATGAAGCGTCTTCTTCACACACTAAGATTAATTATGGAGTTCCACAGGGTTCAGTGCAAGGACCAAATTCTGTTTACATTACACATGCTTCTCTTAGATGACACACATCCATTAGTTAAACTGCAGGAATGTCTTAAAGACATTGACTCTCTGTTAAATCCAGAATTCAAGTTAAAATCCTGCTTCTCTTATACAAGGTCTTGACAAATCAGGCCCCATCTTATCTTAATGACCTGATAGTACCGTATCACCCCATTAGAGCTCTTCACTCTCAGAATGCAGGTTTACTTGGGGTTCCTAGAGTATTTAAAAGCAGAATAGGAGGCAGAGCCTTCATTTTTCAGGCCTTTTTTCTATGGAACCAACTTTCAGATAAATAAAACTGAACTGAAATTAAATAATGATCCCATTATTGCATAGAATGTGTCTAAAAGACTATTTGAAAAGCCACCAGAGAGCTGCATCTGTTTGCAAAAGAAGTCCATGGAAAAATAACTCTCTTGCTTGTTTGATTTATAACCTCAACAAATTCTTCATGAGTTTTTCTCAAATTGCTCAAATTGTTTTAAGTGCAATGCTTTGGTTTTATAGACAGAATCCATATAAAAGATTGCATCGTTTTGCAGACCTGTTTTGAAACTTTGGAGTGCTTTGGCTGTTGCCATCTTGGTTTTCTTGAAACTTTTAGATATGATTCTGAAGCTGAATTCACTAGCGAAGTAGCCAGGCCTAAAAGCGTACTCTGCTCATTTTAACATAGACCAACGTATTTTGCAGGAAGAACTCTGTACAGCTTTTGAATGACACTGGTACGTGCTGTGGCAGCACAAATATTTATTTTATTATCATTTATTTGTTAATTTATACCCAACTGAAGTCCACTACTTTGTGTCATGTAATACTCTCTTGTTTTCAGGCTAAGCAACTACAGCAGTGGTTTGGAAACATTTTCTGACACGCCTCTCCTGCAAAGCCAAGTTCATGCCACGCACGCCACATTTTTATCAATCATTAACAATTAAAAAAACATCCAAGTTTAATTTTTGTGAAATTGAGGTCAATATCAGCATCAGCACTCGATTTGGAATATTTACTACACAAATCCTAATCTTTCAACTTTAATTCACTGCATGTTTTTCCTCCTCTAGCAGCTCTGTGATCCACCCTACAGTCTGGCTACTAACCACTGGTGTACGGTAGAGTTATCAGTGATTTCTACTGAAAATGACAACAAAAAATATTGTTTATTAACACGTTCCTAGTTCAGTTTGCTAAAAATCCTGAAACAAACAGTTAAACCACCCCAGAGATCTTTGTAAAAAAGTAGGTTTTGATCATCAACAGGCACCACAGAGTTTCCCGGCCTTTTTGCCAGAATCCTGTGACCCCTCTGTGTTACTATGGAAACATAGCGTATCAAAACAAGCGCCCCATTTCTTGCGTTTCTCTCCATGACGCACCTTTATTTCTTCCATATGAACAGCGTATGGCACAGCGGAGGGCTTTGATAACAATATCTGCTCCGAGTGCCACACACAAACTCATGTAGCACCACACCCTGTTTAACTACCCGACTTGGGGAAAGAAGAAGAAGAAGAAAAAAAACAGAAATTACCCCTACAATCACTTGCAATAGATACCCTTGTTTCATTGTTTTTGCAAAGCTTTTTTGTTTTACTCAATGGCAGCAGAGGAAATATAACACAGAGAAACCATTGAGCTGGAAAAACCCTCAGACTAATCAACAAAATAGAGCAGGATTGCTCTCCTAATCAAGTGTGTGTAAGTGCATGCATGTGTGCGTGTCCTCAAGTGAACTTGTGTGTGTGCCCAGACATATCCCCAGCCTCACACTTTCCCTCCCATCTTGGGTACCAGCCCTGCAATCCACACACACACACACGCACACACACACAGAGCCCTCCATCCTCCTTTGCTGCTGCGGCGTTCACGCAGGTTATGCAAAACCAAAAAGCTTTTATCTTCTTTTTCATCCACTCTAATTCTTCCTCTCGCTTTCATCCACTCGCATTCATTTGCATTCTGCACCGCTCTCCGTATCCTCTGACTCGGACGTTTGTTTGGCAGGAGGGACCCGACGGGATGCTGCTAACACTGCAAAAAGTGTCCATCTTTACAAGCTTTCCTGTGTTAACATCTTAAAGCTGTTCCAAATGAGGTGATTATAACTCCATTTGTAACCAAGAGCTTTCTCCTGAGTGAGTCTCTCTCTTTTTTGCTTTTTTTTTCAAAGCTAAAAGTGCAGGTTTTATTTACGAAGTCAAGATGGGGAAAAAGTGGGAATAAATAAGTGAAAAAATATATCTATACATCTATATCTATACATATATAGATATGTATTTTTTTTTTATTATTTCTGAGATGCACTCTTTATCAAAAACCTTGCACAGATGGACACTCTTTGCAGTGAGCGCTGTCTCCCTTTCTACACCAGAAGGGAGTAAAAACAAGCCTTTCCCTGGTCAATGAGTTCACTGGGGCGGACGTCTCCTTAGACAAGGCTGTGGGGGGGAGGTGTTGGATGAGGGGATTCAAAAGTCTTGCAACCAAAGAGAAAAGAGAAGGAGTGAAGGAGAGGGAGGGAAACCTGGCACCGAGGCAGCTCAGAGACCCGGGCATTAGAAACAGAGAGCAAGGGAAGGTCAGCCTGCCCACTCCCCCTTCTCCTTCTTCTTCTTCTTCCTACTACTGCATCAGCAGATGTACTGCACAAGCCCGTCATCAATACCGCCAGACCGCAGCCACAGTGATAACAGGAAAGTCTGTGATGAAGCATTTACACGCTAGATTGTGTGTGTGTTTTTTATGTCAGCAGGCAGTGAAAGATGAGATTTCACATCTAAGATCAGCTATCAGCAGAGGCTTACGGGCATCGGCGAACGAACTGATGCTAACAAGGTTGTGATCACTGGCTGGAAAGCAGCTTTGTCCTTCTAAGGAGAGGAGTGTCACCCTCATCATCATCATATTCTATACTGAATTAGCATCTCCTGCAAATGGAGAGGAGCTCAGTTTACATCTCCAAGCTGCTCTCCTGAGAGGAAAAAAAATCAGGTCTTGCATTAATGTAAAGTTAGGTAGAACGATCAAAGACGTTTCGTTGAGCTAACGTTTGGCAGTGCAAATGTGTTATTTAATGCACCAGGAGTCCTTGAATGTGCATTTAGCTGGACTGTGATGGTGTAAAGTAAAGCTCCAATTAAGTTTAATATCTTTAGCCATTAATCAACCGAGAAAAATTGCCATCCTAAGTCCACCAGAATCCAAGCTGTCACATCTAAATTTACGGTCATATTTCACATTTTAGAAGCCAGTACCAATAAAGACCTTTCTTTTTAAAGGAAAAATAAAGAATTTTTTCTTGTAGGACTTAACTTTTCAAAATTTTATATGGTTTTAAACATATGGTCAAATTTTTGTCTGCAGTAGGCATTAAAGTGGTACAGTGCATTAGTCATATGATAGACTCAGGCATTATATAATAATAAAATATATCAATGTCCCCCTTAAATGTTTACTATTCAGTCTCTTTGAGAGTATGAGAGTTGTACTAAGCAAAGACTGTATGTTAAAGATGGTTGTGATTTGGGGTTTGAAAAGTAAAGCTGGTGATGTCACAATAGCTACAGACATCTTTTATATTATCTATGGCAACCGACAAAAACTGCATATAAAATAAGTTTCATGGTGTGGAAAGTAAAGCAGGTGCAGATTCCTTCTAGCGTCCAGTAGGGGGTGACTCCTCTGATTGCAGAAAAAAGTCTGACTGTACAGAAGTCTTACGGACAGTGACCTTTGAGCTCCTGCTAGCTAGCTATCTTGTTTTAGGTCTCACATCTTGTCTTACCAAATACATTGTAATTTTCATTTTGGAAATTGTTCTCATTAAAGAGTAAAAAGGGGGTCTAAACTGTACTCAACATTCAGAGCAGGCCTGCTTACCTTCGACTCTCCAGGACCCAATAAAACTTTGAAATTACTGGCTCAATTGTGCAGCATATGCTTCTGAACAGCTATGGCATACCTTTAAAATAAATCCTATTGTAATCATACAATCAATCCAACTGCAAACTGCAAAGTCTAATTTGCCACCATTGTTTTTATTCCCTTGTTTATGATTGTATTTCTGTCATATGTACTGATCTGTGTGTCTGTGGATGAAAGTCGACCTCTGAATGTTTGAAGAGTTTGTGTCACGGTGAATCATTTGCCAACACATGTCACACATTTTCACACTTTATTTGTATACAGATTAAAGATATCACAGTTTGAATTAATATACAATGGTTAACACTTCCTCTGAAACTCTGTTTTTTCTTGGTTGTCATGTTGAGGAATTTCCAATTTGTCCAGATGTACATGAAGTACAGACTACACTGTAACAAAAAATCATGAGAACAGATGTGTCAACACATTCCCATCCCAAAACGTAACAGACGACGCTATGTGACGTCGGTATTTCGGAAACATCAGAACTGTTTGGAATGAATCTACACATGTACATTTATTTTACTTTCTCATCATTAATCACTTTGGAAAACACTATCTAACACGATTAAGTTTAGGGTTAAGATTATGGTTATGGATAGGATTAAGATTAGGATTAGGGCTGAAATACACAGCTGGAATGAGTGTTACCGCCGGGAGCATCATTCTATTGGATTCCATCCACAGTCCAGCGCGTATCATAGGGAGGTGGAAGGTTACTTTTCGTGACATGCCTTGAGACGTGACAAATTTTCGGTATGCTATGCATTGGGACCAATGACTGTAGAAAACAGTCACTGGTTGGGACTGAGAACAGTCTCGATGTCCATGAACACGAGCATGAACGTGAAATAGTGTCATGACTATTTTATGTCTCTCTTTGAGATCATACTTGCAGTCTGTGTTGTTATCTTAATGTTAATGGCAACTGATCTACTGTTCTATGACATTAAAACCATTTTCTGCTACTCAACTCAGTTTTAAGTGTTTTCCATTAGGTGATAGTACCTGGTAACAGGTACTTTATTTAATACCTACTTGGATGGAGTTTTAGGTGATCTGAGTCGATCCGAAAATGTGACGTCAACAGACTGCACGCCACCGATTGGCCAGTCAGTGGTGTCACTTGACAAGTCATTAGAGCATCTCCTTCACAAAAATAAAACTGGCCATTTAAGGTGAAGACACTTTCTGGTTTAGCAGTAGGTATAGCGTCACCTCAATGTCCTCCATTTTTGTGTTGTTGAGTCACATACAAATGACATCACAGGACTTTTGGCTACATTTCTATAACAACCCCAAATACTTTGAGAAGGTACTGAATTGTAATGGAAAACTACCACAAATGAGTAGAATAGAGTTTTGTCGAGTAGAGCCGATTAGTTATTAGTGAAAAAGAGGCATAAGGGGTAAAAACAAAGATTGACTGTCCCACTTAGATCCCTCTGGAGCTTTAGGCAACAGTTGAATACAGTACATCTCCTCTGCAAAGTAACAAAGCAGCTATCATAGACTGTATATCAGAGATGGACATTGGCACTGGTTGGTGTAATCACTGTTTGGAGCATCAACTTAAACATTTTTGGTGGTCTATTTTGGTGTTTTAAAAGTGTACATGATGAGAAAGGGAAGGATTTAGGACCCTAACTTTCAGACAACTACCTAAACTAGAAACTGAGACTAAGCTCATCAGGAAAGTGTTTAATAGTTTCTTTAAAACTTCTGTTTAACTCCTGAAGCATCACCACCTTCTGACCATTAAAAAGAGTGCATGTTTAGGGCACTTATACTCTGGTTTTGTTTTTTTTAGATATCCTGTGTCTCCCTGTGTAGCGTTAAATCAGATCAATGTGCTTGTTTGGCTGCGCTCTAAACACATATGCAGATGTTTGTAAAAGTGAGTGTTTGCTGTAGTAAAGTGCACCCGTTAGCAGAGGAGAAACCACATCAACCCAGACTGAGATCTTAAGGAATTTAGCTCATGTCTGCTGAACAACTACAGATGTTGTCAACAATGAAAATACAGAGAACAATAAATATCAGACACTTTGGCTCTTCACCTGTTAAACTGAATAAACGCAAGCTCACGACCCTCTCAGATAACCTGCAGGTATTTGTGCATTGAGATTAGGAATCAATCCACTATTTGTTAAATAAAAATTCAAACAATAAACACACACACACAACTGATTTGTGTGGCAGTCGGAAACATTTTTGGTGTTTTTTGCTTAAAGAAAAAAACTTTAATAACGGCAGATTAAGCTCTAATTAAGCGCATTCCTCATTTTGCATGTGACACTTTAGGCTGCACCTGTTTTAAAAGTTCGCATAACTGCGAGCTGTAATGCTGCACTGAGAGCAAAACCTGACAAAAATACTGCCTTCATTTATGCCATTAAGGACCCTCAGCTTGGAAACCCCTCACTTTATCTGCTAGATGAGCACCTTCTGTATCAGTAGTGCGTGTCAGTGCTGCTGCCTGTGTCAGATTGGGACATTTGATGATGATCGTGTTTTGACCCACTTTACCCAAACAACTCTAACTGTTGCGTGTCTTAAGTCCCCTTTGGAACCAACCTTGCTCGTGATGCAAACACACACGCACACACACACACGGGGCGAGCATGCCTGGATACATGCCGGTGTCCTGTTTTATGATTGGGTCACAGCACTGATCTCATGTTTAGTGACTGGATCAGTGTTGATATCCCATCCCTACTGAGAACAACCCTCTTTAAGCCCTTGCTTTCTTCCCACTGTGACACAGTCGGAACTGCGGGGCCCCAAATTCAACATGATGACAGTGGGTGGCCCTGCATCAAGAGTCTGTCAGTGCAGACGATTGCTCCAAGTATATGAAATAAATGTCTTCTTCATCATAAACCCCCATGTGTTTTTCTTTTTTTCCTCCTTTTTTTTTTATTTTTCCACTCTAGTTCACAGGAGCATCAGATGTCATTTACAGATGAACCCACTTCTATTAAGTGAAAATCAGCAAGAAGGGAGAGAAAGCCAGAGACATACACCAGGATTATGCAGTGACAGTGTGCAGAAAGGCAGCAAACCCTGCACAGTGGCTCTCAGTTTAGAGTGAACAGGGCTTTACATGTGGCTTTCTGGCTCAAGTTTGCTCCTTACTGTAATAAAAATGTCACATTTTTACATTTTCACTCCAGTTCACATTTATTTAGCTTTTCCTTGTGAGGTTTTCAAATTAGGAGCACTGCGGTGACTAAGTGGGAAAGTGTTTTTAATGATTTATTTAATCAAACCACTAGTGGAGAGACTTGCTGTTCAGTTACGCGGTGCCAAATTACGCACAACAGCAAAGAGCCATATCACAACGGCCAGCTCGTCTTTAACTTCTCCTTCATGAGCTTTCAGGCACAAAATAATGTGTTTGTAAAAGTGTGTGCTGCTGCTGCTGCTGGTGGTGGTGGTGGGGCTGATCTGAACTACTAACCAAGTCTTAGAGAGATCAAAATTCAATCCCGTTCTGAGAAAAAACAGAAATGACGTTATTTGAATATGTGCCCAAAATCCTTAATGAATAACTTAGGACGAGTAGGAGGCAAATGCTGCCCCAGCTGTTTCCTGTTGAAAATGTCTGTGTAATGTAGATAAATGTGAGGGATTTTCTCTCTAAATCCGTCTCCTGTTCGCTAAATCTCACTTCTCCAAAACGAGCCTGCGCAATGGAACAAAGTCGGAATATTGAGATGTGACATTGCCCGCATCTCATCCTCTTTCTCCCTGTTTTTAATGACTTCAAACAAGTTCATTTTCGCCGGGCTTTGTCTTGTGGAGACCCGTGGGGATGTCTAGCGCTTTTTCCTTTCAGTGGCATTTATGTGATGTCTTCAAGGTAACTTACCTGATTTCCTTTGACACTATACATTATCACCTTGATTCTTCAGTTGCTCACTATTTGCACAGAGCATCCTCGCCTAATTTAAACAGAAACAATAAAAGGGGATTCTTATCGCTTGCTTGTATTTCACAGCTTTTGAATGCATGCATTAGTGCGGATTTTTTTTTCACATTTTTCTCGTTTTCATCCACTTATGGAACAACTCTCCCGCATGTCCTGGCAATCTGTTTATTTTATTATTTCCACAGATAATTATATTTTTTACATTTTGCGTTAATTGATTCTTTTTTGTATTTTTTTTTTAAATCATTGAGATGGATCGTGCATGACTTTCAGCGCAGGTATGAATTTGGACATTTTCCGTGCACCCGGTGCTCTTTTTCCACCAGAAAGCCCTATTGCAACTGTGGAACTTTCTAAGTAATTACTGCTGAGTCTGCATAATTTACGTGCTAAATATCTAACTTGATGCCTCTGCCGGGTTGAAAGAGAGAGAGCGGGAGAGAGGAGAGATTATCAAGAAACACTTGCGGGCGTCGGACGATGCGGTTGTGATGTAGATGGATAACGTCCCGTGTTTATTCTCTTTATTATGTACATTTGGCCCAGTCAGCTTCCTCCGCGGGCTTTGGCGGGAGAGCCTTTTTCCATTTCACATTTTGGATCGGAGAGATCCCCTGGCAGCTCATATATTCTCCTTTCTGAGTGTCGAAGCACTTTTGCGCCTAATAATGCTCTGACAACTGGGCTTTGGCACATTTTAAATGTTAAACCGGTTGTTAATGATAGATGTGATGGAATAGCCTGCATTTAATTAATGTGATTAATGCGGATTGTTGTTAACTCGCTAAGACCCACTACACAGAAGCCGGGTGGATGGACGATAAGGAGAGGAGGGGGGTACAGTGTGTTTTCAATTTGGACGCGCTCCGCTCGGTTACGCACAGGCGCTCCGGAGCATCAGAGCTGCTCAGCCTCCTGTTTGACTGACTCTGGCACCGAGTTAATACATTTTCCTCCACATCTCCAAACTCCTGTAAAGTTACCATCTGTTTCCTTGCCCCCCCCCCCCCCCTTTTTTTTTTTTTCTCTTGGGCACAC
>VUQR01008766.1:9487-30065 GCA_015108515.1 Hemichromis elongatus | reverse complement strand
TGTGTATATATACATATACATATATGTGTATATATATATATACACATATACATATATATATATTGGAATAATGAAAGTACACTGGAGGACAAAGCATCTCAAAGAACAGGGACCTAAATTCATGCCTTTCTTTAGAGGAGAATAATTAATAATAATACAATTTGGACTATGGACAATAATGTATAATATATTTGATTATGCCTGAAAATGTATTTGCAGGACTGCAGAGAACCTTTTTGTATTTTTTATTATGAAAAGTCTTTGGATATGTGAGGAAGTTGGCTGTTTTCAACTTTTAGAACTCTTAAGATGAGCAAAAATACAAAGTTTTTGGTACTTTGGGCCAAACACAACAAAGCTGCCATGGGTAGTTTGTTGTGTGCATTGTGCCTGATAAGTGCTAACAGAGTACATAGACAATGCAAAGAGTGTGGGAGGAAGGAGGTCAGTAGGAGCCCTCAGCAGATTTTGTTTTTTCTTTTTTACTAGGGTTCCTTTACCCAGACTAAAAACTATTCTATGACTCTTAATAATTGGATTTTTCAGTGAAACAGATGATGTTTCATAGCATGTTATTTTTAGGCCGCCATCACCGCAAACAGAATCCTTTTACCTTCAGTTAAAGTCAAAAAAAAAAAGAAAGGGAAAAAAAACCCCTGGAAGAATCATGTAACCAGTTTATGGTATATGACCGCAGTTTCTGGTACCCAACAGAGGTAGGTTAAGAAGGAAAGCGCTACTTGGCAAATACTGGTTTAGTATGATAACACTATAAATGATATAAATCAGAACGTGTTGGGGAAACTATGATTTCATTAACTTTTTATCACAAAATGATGAAATATCCTAAGATGGACATAGCAACCGTGACAACAACCATAGTTAGCCTCATCCTGAATCATCTGACTTAGAAACTGAGACACTACATTTAACGTTAATCTGGATTTTTCCTTTTGACAGTAATGGTACTCACTATCCATCCATCCATCCATGCATTCATCATTTCATCCACTACCATTTCCTGGTCCAAGGTGTCTTGGCCTCTCGTTGTTCGGCCACCACAAGAGGGAGAGAGGACTTTTTGGAGTTACAGGGAGATTCTGGAAACATTCCCACCTTCCTGTGGCTTTGGGGTGGCTGTGGCTCAGAAATTAGAGCAGGCCATCTGATAACCAGAAGGTTGGTGGTTCAATGCTCCAGTCAAAGAATCCTTGGGTAAGTTGCTCTCTGATGCGTCCATTGACATGTGAATAAATGTTGCAAAAAGTGCTATGAGAACTAGTGCATTTCTAATTTTTTTCTGTGTCTGCCACATTTGCAACACTATCTAGGACACATAGAGGTATCCAAGAGGCAGATGCCTAAACCACCACAGCAGTTCTTCAGCTCAGAAAACTCAAAGCCGTTTGTTACCCTTGATCTTATTTTTATTTATAACCTTTCCTGTCAGTAAGAGTTGTGGATAGTAAACCAAAGAATATGTCCAGTAAATCGAATACTTTGCCTTCATGTAGAGGAACCATATCCCTCATTGAAGGCATGATCATGTGAATGTGGGTCACCGTCCTATTCTGGCTTGTACCAAGACGTTCTGCTCATAAAAGTTGCGAACAGAATCAGTGGCAACCCCGATGAAGCCCAGCGCTAATTGGGAACAAGTCTGACTTTTTACCTGCAATGTGGACCAAGCTCATACTCTGAAAGGTCGCATCATGTTTTATAACTTAAAACTAGTGGCCGCGACCAAGTGTTCACTGGGGTCACAGATGGAGTGGCCTCTCTGCAGCCAGAGTACTTCCTGTATCTCCTGCTGATCATTAGAAAGAAACCAGGTTAAAGTCCCTTCACTTTTCTGATGTGGAAGCTCCATGCATCTTACATACAAAGTCCAGAAATTTAGTTAATAAATGCGTGAAGGAATGTGTAATTAGATAGGAAATAATTAAATAATTACAGAGATCAAACAGCACGCACATATATCTATTAAATATGTTTTGTTTTATAACTTACTTACTCCGTGAATTCTTCTAAAAATAACCGAAGACACGACGAATAAAGAACAAACACATGACCTCGTCTTTCACTCGGGCTCATTTCTGATTAAAAGTGAAGTTAAATTTTCAAAAGTGGCACACTATCTTACAGTCTGTCATCTCTCACTGCCATGTGAGAGAGTTATGACCCCTGGAAGCTGACAACTTTCACAAAAATAATAACAGCCTCCCTCTGCCTCCCACCACAACTCCCTCTGTCTCCCATGAAGAGCCATAATATCCCTTTCTAAACAGGAAACAGACACAAAGAGAACATATGCCCTTATGTATGCTTGGCGGTATATCCCTGCACGCCTGTGTTTGTGCACAATATGAAATGCATTACTGCTAGATTTCTGCCCGCACGGGGGGATCTGCAGTCAGTGTGTCATCGCAGAAATATCCAGTTTATTGAGTTGAAAATCGACCATGAGTGAGTGCACTTAGCCTTTGTGGAGAGATGGGGGGAGGAAATGGTAAAATGCACATTTCCTCCCATGGTTTATTTATCCTTTGCTTGCCTCTGGGATGCTCTGCTACATTGCTAGAAGCATGTATGTTAAAAACTCGCGGACAAAATAAACAGTCCAAGTAAACAGACCACGGTTGACCACGAATGCACAAACAATGATGCATATACATGAGGACAAGGAAGAAACCACCCGGGAGCACATACTATAGGACGCACACATAAAGCCTTTGATACAGCAGCTACAACAAATCAATGACGACATGATCCTGATTATTGATTGATTGTATTATGGCTCCAAAGTTGTTGAGTTTGTTATATTAAAACAACAAATAGGCACTCTGACCCAAGTATTGATGCATTCAGGAGTCATTTCCAAATGCCATTTGATGAAGCTGTAATTTCTTTCTTTAATCAGACGATTAATTGCGACCTCAAGACTCATTTTAAAAATAGGAAAAGAAAGGAAAAAGTAAATTGTGTATTTCTCCATTATTGTGTAGTTAATTCAGCTAGTCTACAGAATGATTGCACAGGCCGGAAGGAAGGAGACGGAGAATGCACGAACGCACGAAAGGGATGATGAATGAGGCGTGCAGAGCGACTAATTTGTGACCGGCTGTTCACACCTCTCGGCGGAGGAGGCAGCCCCGCTGTGTGAGCCGTGTAAGGTTCTGATTGCACTGATGTTATTGAAGTGACGCTCTCTAACTCACAACACCTGGACCCCTCTGCACCGGCTGGCCTCCAAGCCTCGGTGCAGGCCAAGAGGACACAGCAGGGGTGGAGGTGATGGCGTCCTGGAAGGGCAGGACTGATATCTTGGCCAGGTCGTGAACCTGCTTGCAACTTGACATCCTCTGTTCATACTTAGAGAATATATGAAAGGGTGCATGATGGGTAAGAATGTAGAAATTCCTCCTCATCACTGTTATTGTTGTAACTAAATAGCTACTCTGAAGCTGAAAAAGTATCAGGAGTATGAAAAACTGCCATTCATTTAACATCCACTAGAGGCTCAAACAGTAAATCAATCACCATAGTCTCCCATGTTAAAATGTCCAACTACACAGTAAAATGAAACATGTTTAAACTTTGATACTAAAAGACTTTTGGTCTCTATTGCCGATTTCCCCTTCATAGTAACTTGTGGGGGTAAACCTCTAATAACCTTTTCTAGAATGATGTTAAGGTCTCAAATTAGCATTGTGGCCTCTTTGACTGACAGTTGGATGGTGACACAGATGGCTGTAGCTGCTAGATGTCTTCTAGTCTTCACCTCAGCTTACTGGAGTCCCTGATTCGGCCCATGTTTTTGCTGCTGGTGCATTATGAGGCATTTAAATTGTACTAAAAGGTGGTGAACATTAGACAACATACAGTTTTCAGCACTGGCTCAGATGAACTGCAGTTTCCTGGAGAGGTCAAAACTCCAGAAACAAATACAGCATAAAGATCTTGGCTACAAGTACAACATTTTTTAGCTTTTGGCTTTATCGAAGCATCATCAGCCTCCTGCAGAGAGGAGTGATTCAAGAAGTTGATGTTGGTGAAGTGAGTGTTTTGGGTTTTTTTCCCCTGGTTGATGCATACATTCAAATAAAACTAGTGAAAAAAAATCTTCCTAAAACTTGTGAAATATTGACTTTATTCCAAAGTCAGAAGAAATATGAAGTCACACAAAGAGATGAAAGTGACAAATGTTTAAACATGACTGAAGTTATTAACTGATTAAAATTAATTATGTCAATTAAACTTTAATTTGCTTGCCAATAAAACTAAGCTCTGGTTTCTTTCTTTCGATGACGTGAGCAATGTAGTTTATCTTGATTCAGTTCCACGTGTAGTGTCCTGATGCCATAAATCAAAGTGTTTTTTTTTTCTTTTCGTGCACCTGAACATAGTCATTGAGGGTGCCTATGCTGGTGACTAAGGACAGTAAAAATTTAAAGGACCCAACAGGCTTGGAGCTTTAAGTCGGGGTAAGGAAAATTAATATTGTCTGTTGTGCTTTCATGAAATTTGTTATGAGAAAGAAAAATAATGCCTCGGTAAAACCTCATTATTTAATATAAAAGTTAATACCTTAACAAAATACCACAGACCAATAACATTTAATTTCACTGGTGTTCCATCAGTTTTACTGAAAATATTTTGGCAGAGTTTCTGTCCAAAATGCCAAGAAAGATACTTAAAGATAATATATCAGCTATAGAACGTACATTATATATCCAAACGTATTGACTTACCCATCAAAATCACTAAATCCAGCTGTTCCAATTACTTCTGTGGTCATAGATATATAAAATCAAGTAACTATGCATGCAGCCTGCCTCTTCAAACATTTGTGAAACAATGGGTCACTCTCAGGAGGTCAGTGAATTCCAGCGTGGTACTGTGATGCCACCTGTGCAACAAGTCTACTTGTAAATTTTCTCACTGCTAAATATTCCATTGTGAACCTCTAGTCTTCTTATAACAAAGTAGAAGCAACTGGAAACAACAGCAACTCAGACACGAAAAGGTAGGCTATGTAAAATGACGCTGAGGAGCATTGTTCACAGAGGTGGTCAACTTTCTCAGAGTAAGTCGCTACAGACCGCAAAACATCATGTGGCTTTCGGATTGGTTCAAGAGCGGTGGGTAGAGAGCATAGCGGAATGGGTTTCCATGACCGAACAGCTGCATCCAAAACTTACATCACGGAGTGCAAAGCAAAACACTGGATGCAGAGGTGTAAAGCACAACACCACTGGACTTCAGAGCAGCAAAAACGAGTTGTCTGGAGTGACAAATCACATTGCTTCGTCTGGCGGTCGGATGGGCAAGTCTGAGTTTGTGTTTGGCACAGTGTAGTCAGACAAGTACTGTTCACCTGGCAACCATCAAAGTGTAGTGGGTGGGAGATTATGGTGTGGGGTTGTTTTTCAGGAGTTGCCCCCCTTAGTTCCAATAAAAGTAACGCTTAATACTTCAGCATGCTAAGACTTTTTGGGCAATTTCATGCTTCCGACTTTGCTTTGTGCATTGGTGCACAGTCATGTTGGAACAGAAAGAGGTCATACCAAAACTGTTCCGGCAAAGTCTAAAAAAAAACCCATGGATGAGCAAATTTGGTGTGGAAGAACTTGACTGGCCTCCAGACAGTCCTGACCTCAACCCGATAAAACACCTTTGGGATCAATTAGAGCAGAGACAGTGAGCCAGGTCTCCTTGTTCAACATCGTTGTCTGACCTCGAAAACTGAAGAATTGTTAAAAATTCCCATAAACACACTTCAACTGTTCTGGGAAGGCTTTCCACAAAGTTTAGAAGCTGCTATGGGTTCAATGGGTGGGTCCACATCATATTAAACCCAATGGATTAAGGATGGATGTCACTCAGCTTCATAAGTATGTGACGGCAGACTAGTGAAAAATTTTGGTAATACAGATTATGTCATGTGACATGTGACGTTGATCAATTCAAATTGCCCATAGGTGTGAATGCAGGAGTGAATATGAGTGCGAATGGTGTACCCCGCCTCTCGCCCTATATAAACTGGGATAGGCTCCAGTACCACCCGCAACCCTGAACAGGATGGATTGATGGATGGAGATTTTTTTAATACAGTTGTCAGGAAGGGGGAAAACTGTTAGCGCAAAACAGTTTGGTTTTTTTTGGTATCAAGTAAACATGTTTATTTCTGCTGTAAAATTGGACATATTAACATTGGAGTCTCTGGGGACTGACTCACTGCTGGAGCCTCAAGTACATGTTAGAAACTGCAGAGTTTAGCTTAATTTATCAGCACCAGAAGTTGCTCAGATGAGACTATTGTTTGCTAGCTTACAGGAAAAGGCGGTAGTTAAGAGTGAGATTAAAGCACATTTAATTGTTGTTATACGAAGGGTAGTGCTTTTCAGGTTTCTGGATATTTGTGTGCATTTAATTTGCAGGGCTGTGTGCACTGCATTAAAAACACTATCTGTGGAAACTCAGAGTGCTTTAACTGGGGAAATATAAATGAATTAAAAGATGAATTACACCAATAGATCAGAGCTGGTTAATTGAACACATACTGTACACACTGCAAATTACATGTTCACTCGGGCTTTGGGGCATCCATAAAATCATAGACTAATATATGCAGTAATTAAAAAACCAGGGCAAAGTATAAAGGCTAAGATTATATAATCTGACATAAAAAAGTGACTTTCACGCTCATATTTTTCACACTGAAGTATGGGTGGGTTACTGCCTAATGAAATATCCATCAGGGTTGATAGCAAAGTTTCAAACTGGGCACACACTCCGTCTGGCAGGCAGGAATGGAACGCCGCTCGCTTATATGTTCTGACCTGCTTCAATATAACACCACCCTGCACATTCAGCTGACCCTCTCGCACCTTTACTGAGCTATCCGTGTCATATGAAAGACAGGCCAGACCTTTCAAATGTCCATAAAGTTTTAACAAGCCTCACACACAGGTGGGGGGAAGCGGAGTAGGGACATTCTTGTCTGATGAACACGTCCACATTTAAACACCAGGAGGACATCTTGGTTAATGCCACGGGGTCAAACATGGAGGATCTTATACTGGGGATGATATATGATATCCGCCTGCACTGCCAGCACAACTGCAAACACAATCTGGTTTTATCAGCTGTCTAACACCATCAATTCTCACAGAGTGGACTTTTACTTAGCTTGAACACAGAAAAACAAGGCCTTTTTATTTCTGGGGTGTATATCAGCAGGAATCTTTCATGGTTCTTCTGCCAGTTCATTCCCACTTGTCTTTGATCATTTGACTTTCTTTCCTCTCCACTGTTTGGTGTATTAGCACCAATTAAATCTCTGAAATTTTATAAACATTTACATGAATATGAAAATGATAGACTAGACTCATTTTTTTTGGACATTTTTAAATTAATGCTGTTTTAAATAGTCTAAAAAGGTGGCAAAGGTCACTGGCCACTGCTTTCTAAGCATGTCAAAATTAAGGTTTATTAGCTTTATAAGCTTTTTATTAATTAGTTTCACACTTCCAGCAATCACTCGCCAGCTGGTTGGGAAATAATTATATATTTGCTGCAGGTTTTAAACTGAGAGGTAAACTTTAAAGTTCACAAGTATACATAGTGTACTCCATGAAAGTGTATTAAGGGAAGTAGTTCAATTGAGACACAGTAACAGTATCCTATTTTCACAGGATTCTATGCAGTCCTCTGCAAAAAATAACTACACTCTTACTGCACCCATAGGAAATACCACGCCATTTCCAAACAATTTGAAGTCCATCATTCTAGAGTAAAAAATGTAACTCTAAGTGGAAAACATTCAAGACAACTGCCAATCTTACCAGGAGTAGACATGCCAGCAAATTCACTCCAAGGTCATGCAATGCTCAGAGAAACTGTGGGAAAAAATAACCCAAAAAAACACCCCAGAGCTACATCTCAGACTCTGCAGGCCTCACAGAGCACGTTAAAGGTTAAAGCTGATGACAGCAAAATTAGAGGACCAAACAAGTATGGCTTGGATGGAAGGACCGCCAGGAGAAAGCCTCTTCTCTCTTAAAAAAACAACATGGTGGTTTGACTTAGGTATGATTGCAATCACTGAGGCTACGTTCACACTGCAGGTCTTAATGCTCAATTCCGATTTTTTGATCAAATCCAATTTTTTCTGCGTGGTTGTTCACACCACAGATAAAATGTGACAGCAAACGCGCTCTAGTATGAACGTTCACGGCCCTCAAAACGACCTGCATGCGCAAAAGAACACGTTACACACAACACGCTCTGTTTACGGAAGTAAAAATGGCGAACACAGCCCGGTTACAATACGACCCTAAAAGTTTAGCTTGAATAGAATTGTCTACTGTGTGCTAATCAAGTCCGAAACTTCAGTTTCTGTCCATTGACTCGCTCCGTCTCCAGTTTCTGCCGCCATGCTTTCTCGTTTGTCTTCTCCGGTGCTGATAATTGGCGTCTGTCTTGTGTCAGTGACGTAAAAGACGGATTTAATGCGTCACGACCGTTCAAACAGCAGTTGCTTTTTAAAACATAGGGTATGTATCGGATTCAGTACCACATATAAAAGTGACCCAGATCGGATTTGAAAATATCGGATTTGTGCTTTTCACACTGTCATAACATGATCGGATATGGGTTGCATAGGGTCAAAAAAAAAAATCTGATTTGATGCGCTTTCGCCTGCAGTGTGAACATATCCTGAGTCAATCATAAACTCCTCCTTGTACCAAAGTATTCTAATTTTTTAAACATTTTTTGTAGCATCTAAGACTATCTTTTTTCTAATTGCACAATGTTTCTGATCTGGGACGTCACTTACCAGGACTAGCCTCAAAATCAGTGAACATTTGGCATATGAACATTAACAATTTACTTTTCCATCTGCCCTTGGTCTTGTTCTTGTTAAACTGCCTGTAAAATACAATATTCAGCCGCATTCCTGTGAAGGTTGCTTTTATCTGCAATTTCTTTCTGCGGACAAATGTAGCAAATAAGATAAAGATGAAAAAGGACCAAAAATCATATGACAACGAGGGTTACCTTAACGGCCAAATGTTGGATTTTGGATTCAGTGGCTTGTCTAAAACAGATAAGAGTGTGGCAGAGGTGAAGAAATAATTGTTTGACCTTAAAATGATGGTGAATTGAGGTGCACAAAGGAGACACCAGCCACAGTGTGACTGTGTCATTCAGAGATGATGAAACAGAATAATAGTTATTAATGCTTTCAAAAGAATATTGCCTGATGGTAATGATGAAGCTTGATAACAATTATAGCTTGACTGTAAAAGGAAGAATTACCTGGCTTAATTAACCCAAATACAAGGGAAGATAGGCAGCTAAAATTTAACACTTCATTATTAATGCAGACTAATTACAACTGAACTTAATTAACTCCGGATCTGCAGTGCGACAGGTGTTGAGTGAAGCAAATTAAACACCAAGGAGAAAGAAAAATTTGCTCCTAAATTATGACCATTTTCAAACTTAATAAATACATCTGATTTTATGTGTGGAAAAGATGGTGCTTATTATACTTAACTATGCTGAGGCCCCTGGACTTCACACTGCTGATAAAAGTGGTCCCGTGTGGTACAACATTTGAACACACTTCTGAAAAGACTCGTAAAAGTCAGAATCTTTTGAATAAAAGTGTTCTGGAGCAGGTTGATTGGATCAGTTAGCACAGAGAATTAACAGAAAACAAAACATCCAGTTAACATGGATGAAGAAACAGGGAAAGAAATAACAAGGGAAATAACATATTTTCTTTTCAGTTGAAAAGTAGAAATATCCAGCACCTGAAAGCATAGCTTAGCAAAAAAATTGAGAACAAGAGGAACCTGAATCTTGTCCAGTAGTAACAAAAGCTGCTCACCAGCCCCTTATAGATATTATGCCTAACACATTGCATTGTAATTCATTTGGACTGCTTACTGACCAGCTACAATGTCCTGGAGTTTCCTGGTTCTCATGTTAAGCATATGTGACATCACCTGTATTTACCACACCCTCACCATGCGTAACACTTTTTTTGTTTGTTAGGTTTTTTTTGGTTTTTTTTTTTCATTTTGTCTTTGTATAAATCAAACCAACAACACTACAAATCTTAGCTAGTGTCAGTTGTTCCCTCTGTTCCTGTTCTGTTCAAATGTAGAGTATTATCTTCTTTGTCCATTTACAATAAGCAGCTATTTTATTAGAATACTAAATGAATTAAATTAATAAGATAAGAAGAACTTTATTCATCTCGAGGGAAATTCTTTTGTCATACACATGTTAAACGCAGCAAGAGAGACAGAGGAATAAGTTATACACAATAGATTAAGGTGACCATATTTTGATTTCCAAAAAAGTGGACACTTGACTCGTCATGAAGAACTTTAATAAAACTGTTTACATAAAGAAAAAATTAACATTCTTCCACAATTTAAATGATGCCTTCTCTGCGTGGTTAATGACTCTTGAAATAAAAAATTTCAGTTAGGCTTTTAAAAGTCATCAAGTGCAAAAAAAAAACTAACTTAGTAGAACTAACTTAGTTAACTAAGTTAACTCAGTTCCACCACCACTCAGTTAACTTAGTAGATGAATTTTCGCCTCGCACAGCCTTTTTATGTTTTTCTGTGTCGATATGAGCAACAAGATCACCTGCACCTTTGTTAATGTTTACTTTGCCTCTTCCAGATCCTGACCACTGAGTCCCACCCCTCCCTCCTACTGGCTGATCATGTCCCTGTGTTTCAAGTCATTGGCTTAAGTCTGAGTCTGGCAGCCAATGGAGTCTCCAAGGCCTATATAATCTGCCTGAAGCTATACTTCAGAGCCTTTGACAATTTTTGTGGTTGCTGGGTTGTCAAGTGTTTGAGCATGCTGCTAGCCAACCTGACTGAAATACTGTTGCAAGATCCTAAAAGAGCTGTGAATAAATGAAAGCCTGCAAAGCTCACTGAACCGGAGCAATATTGTAGAGAAGACTGGGCCAGAATTCCTCCACAATGTTGAGGTGGCTGATAAAGTAAAACTTAAAACATTTACTTGAAGTTATTGCTGCCAAAGATGGTTCTACAAGCTACTATATCATGGAGTACACTTGTGTTTTTTTTCCACAGGACATTATAAAGTCACTTTTACATGATTGTATTTGTACCTGTCTGTGTGGTTACTTTAAAATCTATCAACCTAAGCTTCTTTACATCTGTTATCATATAACAGTATATGCTAGTTCTGTCCTTTCCTGTTGGACTTGGGGGAAAATGTGTCCTCCAACAACCCCAACCAAACGCATTATCTGAGACAGTGTTTTGTTTCATGAAGTGCATATTTGCAAAGTTCTCAATTTAAAATGTCAAACGTTTGACACAAAGAAGAATAAAGCTACCTATTCCCAGATAAAATTGGCCAGTCAGCTGACGTTTCAGCCGAACATAAATCAGCTGCAGCCAGCTAGAACTGCGATTGCTGCTTTTGCTTATCAATGTATGAAATCAAGGGTCGCTTGTTTTGAAAAGCCCCGAGACTATTTAGATTTAGGTAAATCTGTCAAACTTTATACTGTAAACTCTGCTCTGTGCAAGTGGAAAACCTGGCAGCTGTGGCAACAGTGACAAATGGGTGCAGGGTCCCAGCGAACAGTCAATTAGGCTGCAACAGGCCACTGAAAAGATGTCCCCCAAAACTTTTCTTTTTTCTTTTCAAAACTTTTACCTTCCTTAATTTTTTTCAACCTGCCTTTTCTTTTTAGCATTGTTGCGTTTTTTGGTCTCTCTGTCGGCTTCTCTTTTTCTTCGCCATAGTCGTAATCACACCTCGTCCTCCGCTCACTGTCGCCTCGTTCCTTCCCTCTCTCCTTCACCACCTCATCTCCTCTTGTGAGTAGCTAGATGAGAATGTGTGTTTAAGGGGGGCTGAGGGGAGGGGGTTTAATGTCAGCCCAGGCCATGATCCGCTCTGAGGAGTTGATTTGCTGCGGCTCAGCACCCCAGAGGCTGATTAGCATTCCACCGCTAACTCCCCAACTCCCTCATACTGTACAGCGGCACAACCACCTCAGCTATCCCTCCTTACTTCCGTGTTTTTTTTTTTTAGACAGTTAGTCCTGCCATCCTGTCCCAATAATGAGCACTACAAATATCACTGTTACGCTCTCTCGCAGCTATCCTGGAGCAACCCCGTTTGATTGAGCAAAATGCCTTTCCGGTATGAAATAATTATCAGTGGGCTGAAATGGTCTTTCTTGCCTCTTCCACCTGTAACTGTTACGTTTTCTTATTTTGACTGCGCATTGACTGTTGGCTCACCCCTAAGACAATAAGCTCAGAGGAGCGGCCGAACTTGTGGCCGTCTCAAAACATTTGCCGAGCTCATTGGCATTAAAGCCCCGTGTGTGAGGCTCCTGGGGTTTGATGCTTTTCCTCTCACTCAATGAGACAGCCCTAATGATAGGTGTGCCAAGGCAGCACAGAGACATCGATTGGGAAGAAATAACCAGATTAGTCCCTCATTGGGTCTGGGAGTACGGATAAGCTACAGAACTGGGTGTCAAGATGAATTGGGCCAGATATCGAAAGATAAATGACAGCTCAGTCAGAGTTTCAGGTGGAGTTTTGACCGACGGTGCCAACGAAATGCAAAGAAATGCCACTGAATTTGCAGAGGTAACCTTTCCTACTTATTTTTAAAAGTCACCATTTCACCATGACCTCTCCGCCGAAAGTTACAGCCCATTGTTTCCTACCTGAGAACGCAACCTAAGTGGAGTCTTAATGGACTGCTATTACATCGTGTGATGAGAATACAGCTGTTTGCTTGAGCATCTGGCAATTCAATATCAGTTATGCGAGACATATCTCATGGGCAAATTGATACAGAGTGCTCCTTTATTGAACTAAAGCAGGAACAAACTTTAGGTTTATTGAATACACCCCAGGTGCTCAATAACCGCCAGACCTCATCAGACGACAGGAGCTCTCTATTGAGCAACACAGATTAAGTTTCTTGACTTGAGCCTCTCCAGCTGAGAACCAACATATATACCCGAATAATGTCGAGGAGAGAGACTTAATGAAAAATAAGATACAGAGGAATGAAAGAGAGAGCATATATTGGCATCCCATTGGCATCTCTCAGCCCTCGGCCATTAATGTACACTCTGACATGGTGAATAGGACCCAGCGGCTTAGATAAATAATCCTAATGAAGAGTAAGAATTTCAAAATGCCAGATTCAAACAAAAGTGCTCCATCATCTGCATCCCCCACTCCTCCTCTCCACCCTTTTTCCTTGCATAGGTGCAGTTTGCGAATGTCCCAGCATCGCGGGTAGGCATTAATTCACCTGAGCACTGTCGCTTTATTCTTTCATACATCAAAATAAGAAGTGAGTGTTGTCTTTTTTTTTGTCTGCAAGTGTATATTTACAAATGAGGGCTTTTAATTTAAAAGAATGACCCAATCCGTAGGTGGTGTCAAAGACATGATGACGAATGCTTCGCCTGGAGACTTGCTGCAAGTGATTGGTTTTCTGTTGCATCAAAATCAGAGATTCATAGATCATGATAAAGTGGTGCTGCTGGGACAATGCTTCATTAATGGCCAGAAAGGGACGCACGCTCAGGAGGGTTTCTGAAGTTACAATATTTTTTTGGCCCCTCCCTTTCAGCTCAATAAGGTTTTAATAGGGTTTTCTCACCCCCCATCCCCCTTTTTCTTTTTCAAATGTGGCCGACTTCAACTTCAACAGAAATTTGAAGTAAACACGAGGTGACGGGAAGACTTTTCACAGAAATGGCAAACTCTGCAAAGGAGCATTTTTGCTTGGAAATGTATAAGCAAACCCATAGTGTATGTGAATGATTAGTGCACAAAGACAGCCCGCTGCCTCGTCTTTGCATTTTCTGGACATTTTCTTTTTCCTCCAAGAGTAGCAAGCCTTGAAATCCATAAGGGGTCCCCTCTTCAGCTTGATCTGTGCCCCTACTGTCTGTACGTGTCTTTAATAAAGACGCTGTCCTCACTTCCTGCCTACTCCCTTCTGATTCACAGCTCTATTTACAGTTCCTGCATGGCCCTGCCAAATCAGGGGCCCTCAAATTGGGTAGTTAAAGGAGCTGCGGGTGGAGAAGCGCATTTTATCACCAGATATGCCTAGAAATCAATGCACCCTCTCAAATGGCTGTCTCTTTATGGACCGTCAGGGAAATATGAGTGGAAATGGAGAAGCGGGAGAGTAGTGATGTGATATGAGTGAAGGCCTTCATTCCTGAGTCTTACCTCCCAAGTTGAAAACAGACATTAACACCAATGGTCCCATTGGTTAAAACTCCCCCTTTCTCTGAGTCTATTGTGTGCAGTCATGCAAGGTTTTGTACCTGATTACTGGACATAAAATCACCAAAAAAGAAAGTGAAGAAAGTACCACAGGACAAAATAGAAAAGAGCTAAAGAACAGCAGCAGTGTGACTGAGCCCACAGGGTCACATATAAATTTCATGTAAGCGTTTGACTAACGAGAAAACTAACAAATTACTTTTCAGTGCTTATCTGCCTTGCCGTCACAGTAATATTTGTCAAAACAGACAATATACGCTTCAATACTTTGTCAAATGTATCTGTAGACCTGGTACTAACATGTGATCTCTTTCTGTATATGTAACTAGGATAATCATCAGTCTTATTAGTCATCCAGGGTAGGATAACTAACAAGGCACCTTTTCCTTGGATAGGAAAGGTTTTTGATTGGTTCTCTTGGTAGAATTTTGCCTGTTGTTTGCAAGCCAAATCACTGTCTGGGCACCTGAGAGGGTGGACTTGGTGCTCCACAAAAAGGTCTATAAATTCATCAGTGCTTTACTTCCCTGAAATTAAAAAAAAAAATGGCTGTAAGATTACTTTACAGATTAAAACTTGTTTACCAACAGTGCAAAAGCTGGGAACATGGAAATCCTCCTTGTTAAACTGAAAGAAACATCTACAGCCTGTTGCTAATCAAAGGTAATAAGCTCTATTATATTGATGAAATAATCACAATTCAATTCAGTTCAATTTTATTTAATATATTTTATATAGTGCAAAATTACAACAGCAGTTGCCTTAAGGCATTTTATTTTGTAAGGTAAAGATGCCAATAGCCCCAACAATCATAGGATGTCCTTTGAGGAAGCACTTGGTAAGTATGGGAAGGAAAAACTCCCTTTGAACAGGAAGAAACCTTTGGAAGAACTGGCCTCAGGAAGGAGTAACTATCTGCAATGACTGGTTTGGGGTCGCATAGTTACTCACCGCATATAACAATGTGTATCTTTTATAAGTTTAAAAGCCAACCTGTTTTAACCCTGCTTGTAAGCCCTAGCATCATAAAAACTGGATTACATTCCATCTTTGGAGGTTGTATTTAAGTAATCCATGTATGGATAGCATGTGAATTCCTGCAAACCAAAAGCAAGGTCAGATGTTCTACGGTTACAATGAATGAGTTTTAAGGCGAAGATCTAATGTTTTGGATTAATATCATCGATTGTTTTGGGTAATTATACATGTACATAGTTTAGTGTTCCATGAATTATCACTCTCTTTGCCATTTACTGATCACAGCACATAGCTGCGCCTCCCTGAGGTTTCTTCCTGTTAAAAGGGAGTTTTTCCTTCCCACTGTCACCAAATGCTTGCTCATAGGGTTTTGTCTCTGTTAATGTATGGTCTTACAACACATAGTTCCTTGAAGTGACTGTTATTGTGATTTGGTGCTATATTAATTCAACTGAATGTAATTAAATTGAAGTGAATCTCTGACAGATGGATTTAACTTCATTCCCTCAGTCTTCATAGCTAGACTGTGGCCATGGAAGTGATTGGAACACCTGGCTTCGATGATTGGAAATGAGTGAACACATTTGGAAATACTCTAATACTCTACGATAGATTATACAGTATCTATGTGGCAGAGAAGCATCTGCCAGGTAATATTATTATTATTATTATTATTATTGTTATTATTAACATTTTTACTGTTGTAACAAAAGAATTAGTCAATTGCGGCATAAATAAAGTCATCTCAACTCACCTGGACAGTTAAAAGAAAACAAACACTTACTCTGTAAAGGACAATAGGGCCAACCAATCATCACATAGTGAGACTGGAGGAAACCACTGGGTATTTCCCAATATTAGAATTAATTCGTTTTAGTTCATGTGCACCAAGCTGACATAAAGTAGACAGGACCAGTAAAATCTAAAACATAATAATAATAAAAATCTTTTGATTCTTTAAGTGTAAAGAAGTACAAGTAGTTTAATGAACCATCCATTAACAGTCGAGTGAGTAAAATTTCAACAGTTTCTCACTTTTATCCACATAAAGTCAGTCCGTTATAGTAAATCAAAGAAATGTGTCATTGGTTGGCTTGACTTCCCCATCTTACTTCAGCATGGTGTTTCAGGGCACAGATAATGTCTTTGTCAGAAAGCCTGACAACGGTTCAGACCTCTGACAAGAATCTCACATGTTTAGCAGCCCTGCTGTGCAACGTTAAAACATTTCATCTGACAGCCGGGGTCGTACTTACTAAAAGTGCATTTGAACAATCTCGTTTGAGTTTGGCCCTCTCAAAGTACATTCGAGCCCATTTATATATGCAGTGGGTTCAGTGTTACTGCTGCAGTTGTTTTACTGTTTGTATTCACATAGCAGTGAGCTACTACAGCAGTTTTGAAAGTCAAAGCAGTTTAACTTACATCAATCATGCATGCCACCGCTACACATGAGAAACTGTAAAGTGTCCATGTAATTGATCTGCGTGTGGCCATTGCCTAAAAGCTGCTGCTTTGGTCATATGGAATACTCATATCAACTCAGTGGCAACCTGCTCTTTATTTAGAGGCCAGTCTCCGTAGATTAGAACCCAAGGTCATTGCATAACACTTTGGACGCAGGCTGCCAACAAAGTAGCCTATCAGTCATCAGCCTTAATGAATAGGGTGTGGTGTAAAAATAGATACAAAGACACGCAGTCAGAATACAAGCTTTCACATGCAACAGTGGCATTGGCACTTGGCGACTTGCACCTTTTATTATCGGTCCACATAGCTGTGTCTTTTCGTGTCCAAAACGATTATCTTTAGCTTGGTGAAGGTTATTTTGGGGACCATGTTTTGCCACGTGCATAATGAGAAACACCAGACTACAAGGACACACGCATTAAAGATCAGGTCTGAGTTCAATTAAGGGCAGCTTAAAGCCAACATAGTAAACTTTTTATCGTTCATTCTTACATTATTATGTTTCTTGTAAAAGAACTGCAACTGAAATTTATGTGGATAGTAACGCACAACTGACAAGTCACTTTATCTGATGAAAATGCAATGACACATCTTTGAGAGTATGACACGCACATAGAAACAGCATCGAAAAGCTTTCCCAAAGCTTGTGTTGATATATGATCACTCTTTCCCCTCGTGGGATCAAGCCTTAACCAGTGCCCATCATTAGAAACTCTCTCAAAAGCAGGGATTAGCTGCTCGGTTTGATTTTAAAGACGAGCTTAACGCCACGCTGCGAAGCAGTGTTTCTCTGTCTTTTCTGGGTGAAGATTTTAGCTTTGTTCACCTCGGACCACACGCAAATCCTCTGCAGGCTGTGGTTCGGTGTCTAGCACGAACGACTGTTTTCAAAGCGGGATGCAGCCATTGTGAAATCACCCACTTGCCCAACTTAAGGCCTTGCTGGGTCAAAGGAGTGAACGGCTAAGTAATGACTTAACGCTAGGTAGTCCATAAAATGTAAGGGTATGTATTGAAAAATCACTGCTAAATAACATACATAAATGCTAGAATTTAACTTAAGGAACCTGTTCTACAGATGTCGACAGAGCAAGCCATAAAATGTATCTGGTAATTTCATTAGAAATGCTCCAAACCAGACTCTGCTCCACTACAAATGGACTCAAATAAGCCGAGGCGGCTGCATCCTCCTGTGACCTGTCACACAAAGCAGTAACGTTAAGCAAATATATCTTCTTTACAGCTGTCATGAAGAGGGAAATTCACTATAGAAATCATGAGTTTTATTTAATGTGTTTATTTCTGCCTAAAGTTCAACATTTTCACATTTTGGAGTCTGTGCGAATTGACTTCTGCAGGTTGGCTTCGCTTGCCTGGACGTTGCCTGCTTGTGCAGCACCTGAAATCTGTAACTACACCCAGAGTCACTCTGAAAGAGCAAAATCAAAAGATTTTTCAGGGGCTGCTAAGTTACTTTGCATGATCTTATCATTCTATATTGATGATATTGTATGTATAGATATTAGCACGTTAACCAGTCTTGATGAAACTTTACCTGGGCCACTCTAAGTGCCAACATCTACATGGCACACGCACATATTTTATAAAAATTATACAGTTTTATATATTTCTATATACGACTTTGTTTCCCATGTGCATATTTGCCGACATCTACAGTGTGCACGCTACGTTCGCGTAGTTTGTGCGCGCTTGTGTGTTTAAACAGTCAGCACAAATTTTTAATCTTCTCAGAGCTGCTGCTGATTATTGATCAAGTCACATGTTTGGTTAAGAAGACAAAGTCTGGATGAGGATCATCATGTTGGGAGACACATTATGAAGCAACCCGTTGATTATTAAATCTTCTGTATTTGTAATTCATCATGAATGAATTTTTCATTTTACATATTTAAACAGCTGATATGAAATTTAACAGATTTGCTTTAATATTATCATGCAGTACTGTGTTGAAAAGTGATATGTTTTTGTTTGACATAATATTTGATTTTGACCTTTATGATGTGTCAATAAAGCATTTGTTGAAGCGCAGTGTAGGAAACATCTTTTCATATTGATTGTAAGAGTGCAACGCTGTGTCGACAGGCAGAAATCTGTATCACATTTTTAGTGATCAAACAAGCGCAGCGGGCTAGCAAAACCTGTCCATATGAAACACAGAGGAAATATATACATACACTTACTAAAATAAACATCTGTGAAACATTTTATATAATCACAATTAAGAAAATGTAACCAAAATTTTTTTATTTTTTTTACACTTATTACTTATTGACCTAACACCAAAGCAAAAGCCTGTGGTAGTAGTGGGAGTTTGCTGGTGGGAGTAAAACACAAGGTTAAGTTTTCAGAAGTCTTTTTGGTCCAAAAGAAGAACCCCCCCCCCCAAGATATAGTAAAACCAGCCCTTAAAGAAACATTCACTCTGGAAAATGGATTTTAAATTAGAAAATAAGCAAACAGGTTTCTTTGCGAGGCCGAAAACACTTTAGTCAAAGTGACCTAAACCAGAAATCCACATCTTGTATCACTTAAATAAACACTAATCACACGCAAATCTAACGTAATCGTTGGGTCGGCTCCAAAAGATTCTCCATCACCTGCACGAGGCCACAGCCACACACAGAAATTGACTTATTTAACATTGTTGTGTCGGTTCCTTTAATAAACCCAAACTGGTCCTCGGGATTTAGAAAATGCAGGGCGGCAGATGGCCGGCCCCCTCGCAGAGTGGCTCCGCCAGCTTGGGCTAGCACACATGTTCCCTGAGTGCAATTAAGTCTAGCTGACCCCTCAGAGCCCCCAGCATCAGCGGGGTGTTTCCGTCACATTCCTCCATGCAGATGCTAGCACCAGCGTGCTCTATGTGCAAACCTTCGCCATGCGTGTCACACTACGCGCATATGGCCGCGCCGTGTTCGCCATGTTTAATAACGCGGACATGTTTTAGCGGACAGCATTAAGGCAGCAGGAGACCTGGACTGAACTGAACATCCGTATGACAAATAAAGCTGTTTCAGGTTTGTACAGTGAACACGGGAATGCAAACAGTGATAAAGTAATAATAGATTACAAAGAACACGAATGAGAAATGTGTACACTCATTCCTTCGTTCTTTAGTTGTTTGCTTATGCATGGAGAAGGGGGAGGGGGTGTGAAAGTGTTTTGCTCTCTTGCAGCTCTTAAATCAAATTCTTGTTTTTGATTGCAAAAGCAAATCACTCACCATTTGCAATGTGACTCCTGAAACAGCATCTCACTCTTCTTCTCCTCTCCTCTCCTCTCCCCCCCCCTTATCCATATGTACAGTGAATATATCTCTTTATTTGCATGCACAGACCGCAGTGAGGCATGACAATAAAAGAAGCAGCTTAATATATCAAAAAATCTGTTTTATTTATTGCCATCTGAAGTGTTTGCTGGCAACAAAAATCATTCCCATACCAAATAGTCTTTGTAAGGCTTGACTGCTATTTACTGTCATGCGTCTCATTTTAGTGTTATGGGTGATTATGATGGGGAGGCCTGTGCCGCCATATATTAGCATGCGCTGAATGAGCTGTGGGACATGATGCCCCGTGACTGCAAGGTAAATGAAAGCCGCTTGCTTATGCAGATGCATTTACAGCCTGACATGAAGCGAAAATGGCCCACATCATTATGCAGAAGTGTAGCTATGAAGATATCCATGCATTTTTGGTGTATTTATGGTTCATCCATCAATCCTTCACCCCCCCCCCCCCCCCCCCCTTTCTCCCCTC
>VUQR01008765.1:18193-42203 GCA_015108515.1 Hemichromis elongatus | reverse complement strand
CACAAAGGAATTTAATGCTGGAATTCACTTCATTTTTTTTGAAAATGTCTGCTACCCATTTTCACCTTGTATCTGGAAACACTTGTATCTGGGGTAGCGTGGCAAACAAAACGAAAGTGCATAAATCAGTAGTATAAACTACTATACCTCCTCTTTTACCGTCAGCTACTGTCACTATCCATAACACAAAAACATTCAAATCCCTCCATATGTAAGGCAAACACACAACCTCTAACCACACTATCTCAATGTTTTATCTCTTGGGCTTCTTAAAACAGGGAAGTGGAAAAAACCTAATTGTTGAGCTTTTACATGCTTCTCCGATGATAGAGACATATTACGAACACTAATGTACAACAAGGGTTGGAGAGTGCAGTTTACCAAGTTGCCACAAGAGAGCAACAGCTCTAAACAATCAGCCTAACAGATTCAATCTTAACTGGCATCTTTTTTTTATTTATATATATTGTGCAATTCTTGTTGTCATTGTTTACACAGGGCTAAATACATATTCTGCATGTTTATAGACATGTGCACTGTCTTTAGATTCTTCTGCACATTAATCAAGGAGTTATATTCAACTCTATTCACTGTATGGTCATGAATGACAATAAAGTTTACTTTGACTTTGACGGTGTTGGCCATTACCTCCTCAAAAGTGCTCCAAATGTCTCATTTCTAGCTCACTTCCAATCCTGGAGTTCACTGAGATCACAGCCAGAATAGTGTTCAGTTACATTAAATTCAAGAGCTCTACACTTCTAAATCATTTAAAGGGCAGTCTCAAACAGGACTCTGTACAAAAGCAGCAAACCAAAATACAAAACACGTATCGGACACATGAAGAAAAACACAAAGTGTACCATTATTAAATTACGTCTGACGTGGCCCTAACGGTTTAACCATGGAAATTTGAGAAATACATCTGGGGTGAGCCTAGACATAAAACTACATGAAGGTGCTTAATTTTTTTCTTCTTTAAATAGAAAACAGCTTATTACATTTAAAAAAGCATGTCTACAAATTCCACCTTTCCGTAGTACCAGCCAGGACACATTTTGGGCCACATTCAACTGACTCTCCGAATGTAAACATGAGGAATAAATCACAAGGAAGAAGCACATCTTAACAATATTTACAGGTTAATGTCACACTACAATTAGCCTATTAGTAGATAAAGTGAGCGGGAGCATAACGATAGTGCGTATTCAGAGACTGATACGAATACAAAATCGACTGAAGTGTCAAACCAGAGTTCTTATTTTGACTTTCAAAAAGGAGTTAAATGAAGTGATCGGTACCACTCTTAAATTGATTTAATATAAAACAGAGGATAGTGATGCTCTCCCAGTCAGGAAAACCAACCGCTAGTCTGCTAACTTAAGCTTTGGGGAAAACTGACAGTATTTTGATGCTTCCAGCACATTCTAGGCGAAGGCTTCCTTTTCCATCCTTCAGTCACTGTTGAAAGAAAAAAACATTAAGGCTGACTAAATTAAAAAGACGAGTGTTCTGTAACTGCACTCCAGCATCTGCTTTCTTTCTTGGGAACTGGTGACTACTGGAAGAAAACCAGAATGATTCTGGAAAGCCTCGTCGCTTGCCTACAGATTTTGCATTTTCTTTACGGAGCCACTTCCTTAGTTACACCTTGCTAGTTGTTGTTGGACCCCATTTGCCTTCAGGACCACCTTAATTTTTCGTGGCACAGATTCAACAAGAGATTTTTGGTTCATATTGACATTACAGCATCACACAGTTGCTGGAGATTTGTTCGCTCTACATCCATGACACGAGTCTCCTGTTGCACCACACCACAAAGGTGCTCTATTGGACCTCTGTTAAAATGCGGTAACTGTGGATTTGACTACAATAAACTCAATGTCGTGGTCAAGAAACTGGTCGGAGATTATTTTGAACCGTTAGTTATTCTGCTAGAAGCAATGGACATGCTCAGAAACAATACACAGGTAGGGTGTGGTGTTTAAATGATGCTCAGCTCCTACTAAGGAGCCCAAAGTGTGCCAAGAAGATATCCATTACATCACCAGCACCACCTATCCAAAGGGCAAAGGTGACCTTTGATGACCAATTTAACCGGTGTAGCTAATAAAGTGGCCAGTGAGCGTAAAGATTAAATCCCACCCAAAAATCACAAGTAAAATATCTTAAATTTGTACAAAAAACTTACAATTTCTGGTCACTATGGTGTGCAGGTTAAGAAATAGTCAAAATATTTGAGCGGTACCAATTTTCTTATTCACCTCTCAAGGAGAAAGCAAATAAAGATAATTTCAACCTATTTCCTTTAAGCAATTTATACTCGGATCATGATTTGATTTTCCAGTTGTACTATGGTAGAGTTATGACCCACAGAGCCAAAGCCTTTTTCAGGGGTATTACGCTGCACTTCCCCAGTTTTAATTAGCTGCTACATGTTACGGTTTTAACAAAAATAAAGCACTTCGTTATAATATAATTCGACACTAAGGGCTCCTTTTAGTGGCCACCTCTGATGTGCCAAATTGTATCTCTGCCAGTACTCTTTAAGAGTTTTAATTGTTAGAATATAATTTAGTATTTATCACTTCACAACACGGATTACGTCTTATTGCAATGAAATGTGGCCATTTGATTGTTCTCCCTACACTCATCTAACACATAGACAGGGTTTAGTTGGGAAAATGAGCAGTAATTAACAATAACAGTAACATTGAATTTCATTCTACACGTATACTGTAGGTCAGAGTATATCAGGTTTTACTAAGAAGTCACAGAAAAGTGCCATAACATCTCATAGCCAGATCTTGCAGGAGAGGATGCATGCCTGCTTAATGTAAGGCAAAAAAAAGAGGAAAAAACAACAACAACAAAAAAAAAAGATTTGAGTCGACATATTACTCCATCTCCTGACTCGGGGAAGCTCGCATGTTGATTAGCTAAACGTTGATCTGAGGATTGCTATCTCAAGTCTCTGCCTCACATCTCAAACACGCACACCATCACGCACACCATCACGAACACCACACGCTGCATTGCACGGCCGACTCTCCACGCGCGACACCTTCTCCTCAAGTCCTTAGAAAAAATAAAAACAAATGACGTAACGTGCCACGAATTACACACTATTCACAATAATAAAAACAAAGACGGTTAGGAGTACATTTTAAATATCACTGGAGTTAAATGTAAGGTGCAGGATCGATTATAAATGCTGAATTACATTACTTAACTATAGCAGGTGAGCTAACAGGATTTGGTTATTGGCAACGCCATATACACGTATACGCTCAAAGACAAATCAGCATTTGGTTATTGCTGGGTCTGACCAGAACCGCTCGCTACATCTTGGCCGAGAACAAAAAATAAATCACTTCTTCTCATTATCACGTGGTTCTCCCTCGACTCATGACCCCAGTATGAGTGGAGATTTAGGAAGCGCTTCCTCCCATTTTGTAAAAGATGCTACAATCAATGCATTGTGCAAGGCTCTGGAGAGAGGCGAGTTGTCAGAAAAAAATCTCAAATGAAACCAGGACACAGCTGTGAAATTTGTGAGTCGAAAAGTAATGATGAAACGTCCTACTGGACTCTGAGGTTATCTATTGTATTCAACAGAGTAAAAAATAATTATTTATTACTGTGGTAGCTGTATGTGTGTGTTCTTTGTTCTTTTTTTCCCTTTTTTTTTTCTTTTTTTGACGAGGCCTCCATGTAGCACTTTTTTCTGTTCTTCCCCTCTGTGTAAATGTCACTGAGGCGCATCACTCTCCCTCTGCAGGAGTCCTCTTAAAAGCTCAAAGAAAAACAATAAAACAAAAAGTAACAAAGTGCTTTCAATGCTACAGAGATTTGTTAGTTGTTGGAGTTCATCCTACCAGCAGAAAACAGTGGAGGCGGTGGGGGTAAATGCGGGGTCGGAGGCAGCCCCCCCATGGAGTGCAGCAGGGGGAGGGACAGCTGGGTGCCATGGAGGGGGTGGGGGCTAGAGGCAGCAGCGGGTGTAGTCACGGACGTGGCAGGGAGTGCCGTGCCCAGCTGGGCCTGACCGGAAGAGTCCGCAGCAGGTGGCGCCAAGGGCCGGTCGAGGCCCAGGGGGTCACCGTTGCCGTCGGGAACCATGGGGTTGGTGACGCGGAAGCACTTCTCCCTGTGGGCCTTGAGCATGTTTGAGAAACGGAAACGCTGGCCGCACACCTCACACGGATACGGCTTTTCTCCGGTGTGGGTGCGGCGGTGGCGCTTCATGTTGGGTCGGCTCGTGAAGCTCTTCCCACAGATTTCACAGATGTACGGCTTCTCTCCTGCAAAACGGGAGACACAAAACACGCTTGCTCCACATGTTTTCAACATGCATTGTTAAGTTTAACGCTGTTTTTATATTTTCAATACATCAAATGACTCTGACGTGGAGGGCGGCTGGTTGTAGTAACTCTGCAGTTCTCCTCTGACCTTTTTAGTATCTTTCAGAACAGAGTTTTGATTTATGGCCTGTAACTTCACTGTTTTAATTCACTCTGAATGCTCTCCACCAGAACCTCTTCCAGCTGTGGCAGGCAGCTGTTTCCGGTAAAAGAACTCTAGCAGTCCAATTGATGTTACCTGCCCAGCAACAAACGGATAAAAGATAAAAACAATCAAGCAGCTAAAGAGGCACGCTTTTCTCTCAGCAGTTTTGTTGAAGAGCAAAGCCGAGTTAAATCAAAAGAATACAGGGAGGCCACAAAAACTCCAACATGAATAATAATAGTGCTTCACATCTGCTGGGTGTGCAAATAAGCTTTGCTACGACGCAAAGGTGTCAGTGTTCGCAGCTTAATTCTGCAATATTTGTTTTTTAAAAAAGCTCATTTAAAACAAACGATGCTCTGCTATGAGCAACATGAACACAACCAAACAAAAGGGACGCACCAGTGTGTGTTTTCATGTGTTCATCGAAGTACTGCTTCATGTTGAAGTCCTTTCCGCACCACTGGCACATGAACTGCTTGTGTCCGATGTGGATGCTCATATGGGAGCGGAGCTGGTATTTGTACTGGAAGCGCTCGCTGCAGTTCTGAAACGGCACACAGGAAACAGTTTTACACAAAGTTGTTTTACAGCTGGTTGTCAAAGATGGACTCGATAGGTTGTGCTTCACTCATTGTGGAGAAAAAGCAGAACTTGTGTGCGTTTTTTTTTTTTTAACGAAACACACTGGGACTAACTTGAGCAAGACTGTAAAATGTACTACAAAATCAAAACTGCCCTTTTTTTTTACCTTCCCGTGAACCTATTAGACATGGCATTCAGTTTTCATTCATAAAAAAGTTGACATTTAAAAAAAAAAATGCTTTCATGCAAAGAGTTAAATAAGTAGATTTTAATATCACTCTCATGCCTGTATGGTGAATGTTAGACATAATTAGCAGCAAGTTGGGACCTCTATCATCAAGGACCGATATACTCGAGTAGCATTTTCCCCATTATCTGTCTTTATGCTCAGCCAACCTAAACTAATATAAGATGTCACTGTAAGCACCCAGCAAACGCCTCAGTATTAAATAACTACCAGCTGGTGGTCTTTTGTCACAGTCTTGTTAAAAAAAAAAACTCCAAAATTTAACTTGAACTGACGTTCTTTCGTTGCAATAATTTCATCTATACTTCTCAATTCTTAAGAGACACCCTGACTAGATTGGTGTTTTTTTTTAATCTGTTGAGACCGGCACATCTGGACATCTGACTCTGGTTTACTTGATCTCAACCTGTGTATTTTTCACATTTAAATGACACTTCTAATTTTAAATATCTTTCAATCTACCTCATCGCTCAAGTAAAGCGGAGAGCTGCAGTATATAAAAGGAGCTCAAACCTCACACTTGAAGGGTTTCTCTCCTGAGTGCTGTAGAGAGTGAACCTTCAGGGACATGCTGCGCTTGAATGATTTCCCACACGTTTCACAGGTGAATGGCATGTCCTTCGTATGGGCTACACAAAGGCACAAACACAGAGCACGCTTAATTTGTGTGATTCAATAATGAGCCACTCATGATTGAAATTAAACAAAAGCTTTTAAGGAACAACACTGAGGTTATTTTTCACTAAAAAAATGCTGAGGGCAACGGGTCCGTCTCATCTTTTTCTTCCATCTTAAATCTGAATATGTGTGTCCAATCTCTCCTGTAGTAAAAAGTGGCTAACTGCGACCATATTATTAATAGTCCTAGGATAATAGGAACTCCTTAGTTTGCAGTAGTGTAAATGTACACATGGAGTGAGGTAAGTCCATCTGGGAAGTAAGATGCTTATCTCTCCACAAAATGGAAAAGGAAAGCAACACCCAAAACAAATCCTGCAAAACAATCAGTGGGATGTGGAAAAGGAAGCCTAAAGTAACACACGGGAACAAAGTGATCAACCAGGAGAGTTGATTTTACTGTCACTCACCGACCATGTGCTTCCTGACATGGGCCATCGTGTAAAACTTCTTCTCACAGATCTCGCAGGAGAACTTCTTCTCGGCGTAGCCATGGACGATCTTGTTGTGCTCGTGCAACGACCACAGCTTCTTGAAGGCTTTGCCACAGGTCACACACTTGAAGAAACAAGAGAGCGAGAGGGGAATGATTACCGGAATTTACTTGGGGATGAGATATTAAAGAGATTGTGATCTGGAACCGTCTTTACAAATACAATCCAGGTGTGTGTGTGTGTGTTTATACAGACACTTGAGCATGCACTGTAGCAAAAAAAGCAATTAGAGTCACTAGATTAAAGAAGCAAATGATCTTCAAAACCGCAGCAGGAGTCCAGCTGCTCGGTGCCGAGGGGTAATAGTGGAGGTAGTGAGACATATCAGAACTGATGATTACTGGCTGCCATTTGACTGAGTTACTGACTCCAACTGGTTTTAGTGATTGCAATTATGCATATATTAATTAGAAACAAAATAACAATTATGCATAAAAGACAGTTTATTTCATTTTGTATAAAACAACTTCCTGAAATAAAACTCATATCAGAACAGGTAGCACTGCTAGGACTTAAAGAAACAGTTCTGGTGTGTGACGTGAGGAGTGTCCTACAAAAAATACTGACAAAAATCAGGTATAATAATCACAAACAAAAATCATATTCAGTTTAACTTATTGAAACAACACAGGTTTGGCTTCACAACTTAAGCTAAACCTTAATTTATTAAAAATAGTGTCTTTTAGTTTTTTCCCCCCCATGTAGTGTTTGCAAAGCGTATAACTCCGACAACTATAGCTAGCACTGCCAGAAAGTAACAAGTTTTAAGGTTAGTTATTGGTGTTACGTCCTGTTTTATTTAAATGTTTAGTTTTACGAGCTCCAATCTGACGGGCAAGCACCTTTGCTAGCTTGTTGGCTGAGCTTATATAGGTAGGTTTCTTGTTTATCTGTCCCACCCTGGCTTTGTCTCTGTCCACTCTGCAGCAGGTCACTTGTACCACTTTTTCACTCTATTGACTTATCTTTTCAAATGAACTTTAACGTGTTTGAGCTAGACCTAGCATAATAATGGGGGCTTGTCCGAGATCTGACCCCCAGACTGCCCAAAACAAGACTCATAGATCTAGATCATATGAGCTGAAAGATATAGTCCCCAAGCATATAAGTTATACAATGATTATGGTTTATTCGTACCTGGATGCTTTTCTCACAGTCAGTCTGTTGATGCAGCAGTAGCTCACTCTCTAGCAGGAAGCGTTTTCCGCAGTTATTGCAGATTTGCATGCGGTTGTGAGTGACGTTCATGTGTTTTTCCAGGTACCAGCGATTGTTGAAGATCCGAGGACACTTTTTACATGGGTAATGTTGCTTCTCCTCCAGCCTCACTTTTTGGCCCAGGCCCTCTGGGTCCAGCACCCTCTTCCCGCCCTGCCGCTGGTTGGCCAGTGTGGCCTCTGCAAGCGTCTGCCGCAGAGAGGCAGTGGTACCAGCCATAGCCAAGGCTCTGGTGCCCCGGCGAGGTCGATCCATCATGGCTGGCTGCTCCAAGCCTGGAATGTTGAGGGTGTTTTCCTCTTCTTCTTCTTCATCCTCCTCATCATCTTCCTCTTCGCTACTTTGCCCCAATATGTCACCCCTCTTCAAGTCTTCAACATCCTCTTCTCCATCTGCATCATCGTTCTCCACTTCATTCTCTTCATCGCCCTCTGAGTCTTGCTGGTTGTTACGGCAGCGGCCAAACATGGTGGAAGTCTCTGTAGAAGTGGCCAATTTGCCCTCTGATCCTTTGGAGACATTAAGAGTCTGGTTATTAAGGTTGACTTCGACAATGATCTGATCTCTGTTGAAGGAGGCGTGGCCATCTGCTGTCTTTGACTCCTCTCCATTTCCTTCCACTTTACACAAACCAGCCACACCTGTGCCGGCCCCGCTTCCCGAGCCTTCTTCCTTCTGGTAGTACTGCTTTGCCTGAGAAGCCGTCTTGCCCGTCTCTTCTACTCTGACAGAAAAAGGGCTGTTTCCTTCTCTCGTGTACACCCTGCCGAGCTCTGACTCCTGTTTGATCTCACGGTACATCTGGCTGGGGGGCATCGCTACAGAAGCCGGCTCACTGCTGGCATGCCCTTCTTGATTGGCCATATCTGTGCAGGTGGTTCTCAGCGAGTGGCTGCTGATAAGGTCGTGACAGGAGGCTGCGATGTCGCTCATCTGAAGCAGGGTAGCGGCGTTGAGCACGTCGCGGACAGTGCGGCTGCTCACCAGCAGTTTGGAGGTGTAAATGAAGTTGAGGATTTGCTGAAGGCCCTGAGAGGTCAGGGCATCCAGCGACAGGTCCACCCGCCGCAGCTGTTTGCTTTGGGCAAAAAGCGAGTGGAAGAAAGGGCTGTAAGCAGCCAGCACACCCTTGTGGGCTGGAAAGGTGCTGTGCTGACGCACAAGAACAATGTCAACGTCACACAGGTCAGGCTGGAAGAGGCGCTGCTCATTCAGCCTGTCCATCAAACAGGTAAAGTGCAGAGCCACATCCTCCACTAGAGAGAACTCAGCAGAGGGGAAGTCTGTGGTTTTCTCCACTATGAGCTGTAAGAGAAAGTGAAGGAAGAAGCAAGACAGAGAAAAATGTGTCATAATCATTTAAAAGTTAATGAATATTATAGTAAAGAAGCTCTTTAAACTTCACCATCGAACAACGACAGTGTCCCCTTCAGTTACTGTTCTAGAGCTTTTCATCATAATGCATTCTCTTAATTTGAGTAAGTCTGCTCAGTGAACATACAATTGTGGATATAAGCCAAGAAGGACAAGTCCTTTGAGTGCCCGGCTTTCCTTATGTAAATATGCTAAATTGTGTTCACTGAGGTAACTTTAGAAAGGCTGCTGGATTGCCCAGTGGTGTGGAGAAACCCCATGAGGCCTCTGTAACTTAGGCTGGCTCAATAGGGATTTGTGTTTTCATAAAATCTTCTTTGACAGACGGTTTCTCCTTTTAGAGGATCAATAGGAGCATCGCCTCACCCGCAGAACTCAAAGTCAATCATTAATGGGATCGTTTAAAACTCAAGGTTGAGACAGTTTTTGAAATGTAGCTATAGGTCACTTCTTAAATGTATTATCTGTTCATTGGGTGCATTTTCTTATTGCGTTGTAATCACATACAAAAACACAGAGAGAGTGGTGGGGCAAATGATCTGAGCAGATAAATGCTCTTGTATTTGGTACTGGTAGATCTTTTAAATGTAGATAAACCAAAACAAATGGACGTTTTTGGCCAAATGATCTCTCTCAAAATAGGAAGAAATGTAAAGAGAGCTACAATACTGCTATGTTATGGTTTTTACTGTGACAGATGGCACAAATTCACCCCGCTGCATCTAAGAAACAAGACACAAGTCAGTGAAAAATCAAAAGGTGTAACACTCAGCGCTCTGTGCAAGGTCCTCAACTTCCCAAGGTGGGTTTATTTTAGCACAGGAAGGGCAGGGTTTCGATCCAGACGGGATGTGAGTGGGGACAGAGCAGCAAACAGCGCACCGCACACACACACACTCTCTAACAAACACGGATATGTGATGTGCACCCATGCACAGACAGCAGAAATGCGCACACACACAGCTGAACACAACAAACACAAACAGAGTGTCTGGCCTCTTCTGCAAGGACTGACTGCTCTGTGCATTGGTATTCAATGCCATTTCCCCCCTATTAGCCGGCTTTCTCTCAGCACACCCACTCACAACACTGTCCCAGAGGAATGACGAATTATGCACACGACAAAACACGTCCGGAGAAATAATTAGGGAAACCATGCTGAATAAATACTAACTAACCCTCCGAACAATTAATGGAAATTATAATTCAGGGCACCTTTTGAAGGTAGAATAGGATAAGTATTGATACAAGCCTTGTTTTGGTTAACACACTGCCAGAGATGATACAGCGGCAAGCCCTAATTACACTTCTACACCTCTTATTTTTGAGTATTTTCAGCTGCATATGCAGCGCGAAGCATGTAACAAAGAAAAGAAAGATGCATTTTATTGTTAGACTACAATAACTATGGTATTTAAGTAACAGACAGACTTTTAATGGGCACGAATCGCACGACACGTCTTCTACAATGTTTGTGCGTCTCCTTTATTGTAAAAATATATTTAAGTACTTTGTTTTCCTTGATTCACGACATATTTTATTCCTAAGATCATTGAAAATGACTTTTCATTGTGCAGCCTGGAAAATGGATTTGCATTCGGGCCTAACCTTGAAAATCTGCTCTGTTTGAAGAATTCAATTATGGAGTGTTAGATTTATTCATAGTTTTGAGCTGCTAAATTGGACTCTGAGCTAGAGGAGAGGAGATCGGGTTATCTCTCTCCGTGCAAGGCTACAGACATCGCCCAAGGGCAAAACGCAGCAGCCTTAATCAGATCAAGTATAAGTTGCAGACTGGAAGTTATGCTCCTATGGTGATAACGATCTGCTTCTTCTTCTGGGATTCAAACAGGACAATGCAGTCAAAGATTAAATTCTAGAAGATGAGCACCAATACAGTCAAATACATCTACAACTGAAAATAAAAGATGTTTTAATTTAAAGATTGGGTTTATTTTCTATAACTATATTCTGAATTGTAAGGCAGAATATGCCGTTTTTCACACTGACTTACAAAACCAGATTTTAAATGAGATCCCGAGTGATTTTTCTATAATCTACACAAGTCTGCATCCTTTATGACTGCTTAGGTTCGTTACCTAAAATGTGCACTTGCTGTAAAATGTTGAATGGACTAATAAGTTTTACCTGGATTTATATTTACGCTCATCTGGCTGAAAATGCGTCCATCAGTATAGACGAGGACCAAGCTACACATTTAGGTCTGTGGTCTATTTTTAAGTAGCCTCCACATTTATTTACATTTAAGATTTGCTTTTAGTCTTTGTTTTAAAACTAATCAAGTGCACACTGCCAGTGCAATAAAAAACACACAATGCAATACAATCAGGCATGGATTGGCCTCCCCAGAGCTCTGATCTCAACATTACTGAACAGCATGGGATGATTTTGATAAGAGAACAGAAGAAAAGGCAGACAACAGAGGAGGAAGAAGAGCTTAGAAAACTGTCCATCGGGAAACTACTTAAAGAAATGACAACAAAGATTAGCTAACAGAGTTCGGGCTGTGCTGAAGAATAAAGGTAGGCTTACCAAATATTAGTTTACAAGCTTCAAGCTCTATTTTGTAGAGTCACCATCTCTGTTTTCTTTAAGCGCTGAGCTGCTGCATGTTTACAACATCTCCTCGACTTCCTGTCATACTTCTCTTTGTAATAAAAGGAAACTCTAACAGCAGTAATTATGGCAGCAGGTCAGCCCAGGTGGGAGGTAACAAGGCACCATGGAGATTTGTTTCACAGCTTTCATAACCGTTAATCCCAAAACAAAACATTAGAAAATCAAAAATAGATCCTAGCCAACTCATGGAGTATAATAATATTATAGTATAATTTACCTAGCTAGCTACTAGTGATGAAGTCATTCATCAGTAGTAACTGGTTGTGCATAACTTCATGAGTCTGCAGGTGGATGTCTAAATGTTTCATTAAGGTTCCTAGATGACAGAGCGGTTTAAATCACCGAACACATCCATTATTTTCATCTTGACAGATGCTTTTAAATAATTTAATCCATCTGCAAATAGCTGTAGTTACAACACGGCTGCTGTGGATGTCACACTGTGTGTCAAAGACAAAGTTATCTTGTCACATTTTAGCATACTGTATCCAAACAAATTCACTGAGTACGTTGAATTGAAAGACTCATCTGACTCCCCTGATCCCTGTCTGCCATTAGCTCCCTCACTCACCCCCCCTTTCCTCTCTGTCTCACTCCTTTCCTTGGAAATGTCAGTGAGAGAGCTTGTTTGCTGTCATTAGAGAGAGCGCCACCTTTAACCAGCCTCTCAGTCAGATGTCTCCCAATACATTATTCATATGTGGCCTGACCTGCAAAAAACACACCGCCAGGGGGATTTACTGACGCACCCGACACGAGGCGTCATTTAAACTGGCTTCAATCAAAGCTCCGCGCACCCTTCACACGCAGCTCATTTCATCTTCTGCCAAACACAACAATCTGAGAGGATCCTTTTGCACTGTAGAGGTCTTTGCGCAGGGTGGGACTTTTCATGTTCCCCAGAGGCCACATGAGAAACTGGCACTGTTGTGTAGATCGCATAAATACGCTTATAAAGCAATAAAATTAATAATGAGCGGAAATGAGTTCAGCTTATTGGTGCAAACCTCCACAACATTCCCAGTTTCTCATGTGGCCCCTTGGGAAAATGAATATCCCATCCATGCCTCAGCAGGTCTTCCTTTTGCAAGGTAGCTTTCTGGACTGATGCATTTTAGTCCCATGGAAACAATAAAGCATGTATTTTGCTGAGGAAAAATGATACCTAATGATACTGAAACTGTTGTTTCGCCTGCCCTTCTGGTTCTAGTTTTAGTGAAATTCTAAGATTTTATTTTTATGTTATTTAAAACTAATATTTAGACATCTGTCTGTGTTTTTATTGTTGGTATCGGTTAATGAGGTAACACTCCATCCACTGAAGACTTACTTGGGATACTTAACTCAACCTCAGCTGTACCGTTGATTGTACACTTATTATTTCACAGTATTTTCCATTCAAATATTGCACTAATTGACCTGATTGATGATTTAGAATGACTGTAAATGTCAAACGCTGAAAGGCAACGGATCGGAAAAATCCACAGCCAGGTACTGTTAAACGGTCTTAATGGGATGTCGTATTAAAGAAATCATAATTCACTCAGGTACGTGTGCATTTGTCAAACTGCTGCTAGCAATGCTTTAATAGAAACTGACAGCTCTAAACTTCTTTATCATTAATCTAGTTTTGACTAAGAGGTGATGGAATAGGAAGTGGGTCACGTTGGCCCAAAAGGTGCCTGCATCCTTTATGAGAGCTTTTTTTTTTTTTTTTTAAACCAGTTACTGTTGTGGGATTGGTGTTGGTATCTTCATATGGAGGGCAGACTCTGAGGTGCAAGTCAAGCCCACAGTTAATGTTAATATGTCAGTCAAAGTGATTAAAAAAAAAAGAAGAAGAAGAAGAAGAAGTGTTGAATCCTCACCCGGCTCAGCCATGTCAGAGCCGATGGTCTGCTCTTGCTGGCTGGCAGCTGGAGCTGAGCCAGACAGAGCTGAGTCTGAAACCCTTCTTTCTAATCTGACTTTCACTGGTGAGAATGCCCCTTCTCTCCCACACCTTTTCATGGATAGTCTGGGTGGATTTACTGCTCTATAAAGTCTCGATCGCTGTGCGGTCTGACTACAGGCTGTGGCTGCTCTGTGACCTCTGCAGAGCTGCCATTTTAAAAGTTCCCCTGTCTGATTCAGGCAACGCAGATGATGTTTATCCGTCAAAAATCATCGTGAGGCCACTAGCAGGGGTCAGCGCATGCATGTCTTTATCAGTATCCTGAGTCAAACTCAGTGTTGTTCATCCTTTTCAACATTTTTTGGTTGTGTTAAAACAAAACAGAGACCTGTGTTATCCTCCAGGAATCTACATAATTCAGTCACTGTTTTGCACACACCTTGAATTACTAGCAGAGAGGCAAACAACAATCCACCCTGGCTGTCTTGTTTGCTTGCTGAGCGGTGAGCCATTAGCAGGGGCCAATGTCAGAGCACAGCACCGAGTCACGGATGCATCAATAGTGCGAGGGAGGGCAGGTTGTATTCAGGCAGGAGGGAGTCCCAGGGGGAAAACACTGCAGGGGGTTAAAGCTTTCTCTCAGTCTGCCCACAGACTGCTCCGACTGAACTCAGTGTCCTCTTACATCAGCTTCTTCATCTTTTCAAAAGGGACTATTCTGGCTAGAGCTGGGCAATAAGAGGAAAAATGACCACTACTGTGTGTCTGTTTATCTTACTCAATATCTGCTTCACCAGTTAAATCACCACCATTTCTGAGCGCTGTGGCTCACGTTAGTAATAAGCATTTATGGTAAGCTTTGCAAAATTACATGCAATTCAATTCACCTACAGTCACCAGAAAGTTTGTTAGGCACACCTCACCCGTGCTGGTTTGGGCCGATCAATCACCAATCACCAATGTGAAAATTCTAGTTTCTGTTCTCAGCTGACAGGAGTGCTACAGCTTTAAGGTTCGAGGTGTTGTGTGTTCAGAGATGCTTTTCTGCGTACCTTGTTTGTAACAAGTGGTTATTTGGGTTACTGTTGCCTCCTTATCAGCCCTAAGGTCTCCTCTGACCTCTGTGTCAACAAAGCATTTTCGCCAAGAGAGCCACCGCTTCCAGAATATTTCCTAATTTTTTTTAACATTTTCTGTCCAAATTGCTCAGTTTGAAGCTCACCGGGTCATCTTGTCCATGTCTACATGCCTAAATACGCTGGGCTGCTGCCATGCGATTGGCTGATTAGATATTTGCATTAACGAGCAGTTAACTGCAGCTCACTGGATATTTTGTCTTTTTTCGGCCATGTGGGAAAATCAGCAGTTTCTGAAATACTCAGACCAACAACTGCTGTGTCACATTCAGAGTCACTTAAATCACCTTTCCTCCTCGTTCTCATGCTCAGTTTGAACGTCAGCAGGTCGTCTTGACCGTGTCTGCGTGCCTAACTACACTGTGTTGCTGCCATGTGACTGACAGATTACATTTTTGTGTTTACAAAGAGCTGAGGTGGCTGCAGAGTGTATTAACAAAGGATATTATTGAGTATCTACTTTAGATGGAAATATTTCTGTTGCCATAAACAATCGATTTGTTGATGGTCATTTCTTTTTTTGTCAGTGTTTCAGACACGAATTGGAAGAAAAGAGATCAACAGAAAATTGATCTGCAAAGAAATAATAACTGACTGGTTTTTACAGCATATAATAAAGAAAAACTTGATGTTTCAGCATTTTAAATGTGATGATACTACCTCATCTCATGTACCGCTGGATGCTGGATCGCAGTTTTCTTGTCCAATTTGTTTCTTTTTAAGGATCACAACTGACACAGTTACTTGCAGTTTTTGTCCCAGCAGAACATGAAATTCATATTCATATTAAAACACTAAATAACTTCAATCTGCAGACTTGGAGAAAGTGCCAGAGGACGTTTTTCCAGTCTGACTTGCACAAATCTGAAAATAGAGAGCTCCAGGTTGCAGCCCAAACCTTCTTTGCAGAAATAAAATCTAAAATCAAAGTTAACTGCACTCGCAGTTTGTCTCACTCTGCAGTAACGCCTCGAGAAAGCTATCTGGCATCTCTTTGACACTGTATTGCGTGATTTATGTACTTAAAATAACGGTGACTGAGATGAGCAGATCAAGTGTGAGCCGGGCCAAAAACAACTGTTGAAGAACACAAATTACTGCTATAAAAAATGTTCATATCCAAAATGTGATCGGGGTCACCTAAATAGATCAATTTAGGACTTTATCTTGACCTAAAGAAAGCAAACAAAAAAACAAACAAAACAAAAAACTGTAATTGTGTTATGATGTTTTTGACATTTTAACGTGGCCCTAATTCAAATAACAGAGATATAATTTATCAGACGGCAAAGCTGCTGCCAATGACGATGATTTAGAGTGTTTCTGCACTTCAAATCTCAGCAGGATGTCACAACAAATCTCACAAAGGGCTTGTTGAAGGGATCTACACATAAGTGCATGCCAAGCTCTCCATATGCATGGTGAGGTCTCCGCATTTGTAGATGAGCATCAGGGATGCAAGAGATCTGCCAGCCATCCGCATGGATGACGACAGCAATCCCATGAGCTCATTCCCAGCTCCTTTGTCGCCCACTAGGACGACAGACGCCTGTGGGGTCTGACATGCCACTTCCACCCGCAGAACGCATCAACCTGCACTAAAAAGCACACTCAGCAGCCCTTTTCACAGCCAGGCTTCCTGCTGAGGGGTCCGGCGCACGACTCGACGTGACTGACACCCAGAGGAAGGAGAGTGGGCACAGTGTCAGGCCAGATCTCACTCACTGGCACGGAGATGGCAGGAGAGCAGTGCCCACCCCCTACACTCTTATCCCTGAGTCATCGTCAGTTGGGAGCATAGCATGACAGGCCTGATTATAAAGTCTCCACAGACGGATCACCCACTTTTTAGCAGCAAGTTCAGTCACAGTAACGTTAGAGCGCTTGTACGTGGCGGGAAAATAATCAGCTCACGAGTAAACAAAACCAAACAGAACGGGACAAGGGCATGTCATTTCTGGCAGAGTCCAATCAGACAGCCATTAAAAAGTCATCAGGGTAATGACTGACACTGTGTCCTCTGTGTGCTCACCAGACCGGTCCCTGCTGCTGACGCCAAACAACAGGTTTAGTCCCAGAGATGCTGATCAGGAGAGGTGAATTCTGATTCTCTGGGCGAATATCCTGGCAGGGCTTAATCCTCTGGTGAAATCTGCTCTGTGATACGTGAAAAGTACAGACAGAAAGTTGCCTGCAAAACTGTCAGCTTGTGGATAGATTATTGAATAGGTCTACCAACACAGACTGTATATAAAAGATGGAAGTAGCCACTGTGTCGTCACCCATTCATTTATGACGTCCTGTTTTCAAACTGAGGATTTTCAATATCTGAGTCTCACCTTCAAGAAACGGTTGGATAAAACCAAGAGAAACCGCTCACTCGTATAGCTGCTTTTCATTTACAAGTTACGACAACAACCTATAGCAAACCCTGCTTTGTCTCATGACTGCCGCCAGGAACCATCATTTACCAAAAATAAGTCACACTGAAATCAATCAGACTTCAAACAAGCAAGTGAGCCACTTTACTGGGAGACTTTTTAGTGAGGATTTTAACCAAGTTAGGTGAGGGTCATTTTTCCCAGAAATTTCAATATAACACTTATCTTTGCAATCAGATAGGTTTATGGAAGCTTGTTTGAAGCACTGAAAAAAAAATGTAAGCGCATTCCATAACTCAGAAAATAACTAAAAATTTCAAGTTAGCTCTGTTAAATCTATCAATCAGGAAACTCTGTGAAGCTATGCGTTTTCTCGTTACTCTGAAGCAGAAGGTAGACGACATTAGCAGTCCACCAGTTCGACATGATTACAATGATTTTACATCTTTTATGAAGTTATCATTCGCTAGAAGGCATTCAGAGCTGAAGAACCTGGCGCCAATTTGTTCATGTTGGCGATACAGTGGTAGCTCACTGGTGCTGTCACTACCTGATTTTGAGTGTGCCTGCATCTGCACCTCCAGCTTCCAGCCAAAAAGGAAATCCTTCCTGGCTGGAAGCTTTCCTTGTTAGCGAGGAAATCATCTGCCAATCAGAGCTTCCTGACTGGCAGAGCTTATTAACTCAAAATTTTGAGTTTCACAACGTGAAATTTCGAGTTAATGACTTCGCTTTCTTGTTTTGTCTCAGTGGTGGGAAACAAGCTTCAATACAGGATGCCCCCTACTGACCATGAGAAAGAATCCAGGTTTAGGGTATGTTAGTATTGGCTTTTCTTTTCAGACGGCGTCCACTGTTGGGACCCCCATGACCTGAAGTTGTGGACGTTATCTCAAGCCTAAAACTTTAAAGCTGTGTCTTTTAAAATAAATAGACTTCAAACAACAACAAAGGGGCACAGAACAACTACTGATGCAAAATAACCACATGGGAAGCCAAATGATTAAAATGATCAGCCAACAAAATAGCTGCAAACCACCAATGAATCACAAAGATGCACAAAAATGACTGTTATTCTCTGGTGTGCAGCTCTTTAGTAGTGGTTTGGGCCTTTTACATGTCTGTGCCGTGGGCCTGCTGTCTTGTAATTCGTCCTCGTGTCTAGTAGAAGATATCACGTCTGTCTGCAGTCTGCACTCCCTCCTCTGCTCTCTAAATCCAATCAGCACTGCGACCTGCCGCTGACCTTGAGATAGAAGAATATACAGTAGCAGATGCATGAGCACATCCAACCATGAGCCCGCAACTCTACTCACGTATTCCTTCATCGTAAACATGCATTTGCTCCTACCTCAGTAAACAGGAAGTAAAGAAATTTGGCACAGGTGACGACACTGCAGAAATAAAGATGAGGCTCCGACTACGATCGGACTCACGCTATCCCTTCATCAGACGTGTTGCTCTTGCACAAATGGGCCAGACTGATAATAGCACAAGTGACAAGGTCTTGCGTTTTACAAGCCCTGTGGTGATCATTACAGCACTATGATAAAAAATGCAAATAAAAATCAGTGTTCAATGACTAAAGGGGAAGCCGCAGCAGCGGGTAGCTCATTGCTAAGGTCACGCATACGGCACGGTCACATGCACAGCCACATTAAAGTGGAGTTTAATACTCGCCAGGCAGGCACTGTTTATCGGATAATAATGGTATTAAGGCTGACAGTTACACCTTGTGATAGTAGACTAAGGGATTATGTATATAATCCAGAAAACTAGTAGGGCGTGTAAGGCAGATTGGGAAAAAAGGAAATCAGCCATCATAAATAATCAAACAGCTGTGCGGTCAGAAATATCTGAATATTAAATACTACTTTTGGTACACAATATCAAAAAATAAAAAACAACAATCTTTGCGACAACATACTAAATAAGATGTGTCTGAATTAAAACTCTAAAAAATGCAATGCAAACTTTGGTAAAATTATTTTTTGAATGATTATTTTGATACATGGAAAGATTGATAGTGCCAGTAATGCACCTATAAGCTCTTTTCCAACCACATTTAAAGAACAATAGAAGATTAGGGTGTTAATTTGCGATTTTACGAACTCAAAGCCAAAAACTATTACAACCATTCAATCAAACTCCACGGAGCTCCTTAAGAAATACAAATAAAAATGTCCTCCAGTGAAAAATCTGATAGTTAAAGGTAACACAACAACTATGAACCACAGCCTGCATATGAAATCTGGGTATAGAAGGGCCTTGAAAGAACTTACCTGAAACTAATGTCTTGAAAGCTTTTCAAACTTAAGTAAAGCTTTCAAAAGAAGAACCACTATGACTTCGTCTCCAAAACACTGAGATACTGAGTTAAGCACTGAGATATCAATGAAAGTTAATGAAATAGGGCCCAGCTGTACTTTTGTGTAACACAAGACGATGCACAAAGTCAACGTAGCATCGAGTTAGCCCCAAGGCCACCATGACCGGGGAGCAGGACGTTTAACTTGCAAAGTTTCTTCTGGTAGGACCAAAGCTTCAAATGTAGCAACGGCTTAAAAGACACCCAAATGTGTGACATTACTCACAGTGCAAGTTTTCCACCAGAAGAAATGTTAAGCCCAGAGGGTTCAACCTTAAAGATGAGGGTCATAATGTCCGACTTTATCAATGGAGAGCTACTGACTCACTGTGTAGCTAAAACAGTGGGTTGCTGCTCTGCCAACATCTGTCCAGACTAGACAGGCAATAACATAAGAGAGTTTTATATATAAAGTCCATTGAAGTCATTGGAGAGTAGGTGAAGCAGGGGTGTGGGGTCTGGGCAGAATCCACAGCATGAAAGGGTTAAATAGCGCATTTGGCAATTAGACACTAAACGAACAAAATCCCAGAGGGGACAGGATTTAGGAGAGGAACCCCCTGAAGTTGAGATGCTGGTGAAAGTGAAGATGAAGATTGAAGCTTGGATGGAGCTCGGAGCAACTTTGGAGAGGTGTAAATGGGGAGGAGGAGGTGGATTGCCCAATTGAGAGTCTGAAAGTGAGAGTGATGGAGAGCACAGATTTAAACCACGCAGAGTGGTGGCCGCTTGGCTCGAAGAAGGCGGCCAAGAAGATGACTGAACAAGAGTAACAATGTCAGTATTGAGCCTGACATCGGTCAATTAAGACGTGCTTATTTTTTTTGGAAGGAGAAGATCATCTTTTCAGCTATTTCAGGTCATCTAAGGAGCTTGGAAAGAAAAGCGATTGGACTTCTTTAAGTTTCTTGAAGAAGTCCAGTCGTTTTTCTTTCCAAGCTCCTTAGATTACCATGACCTGGACAACTGAGAACCTACACAGACGTTACTGCAGATTCGTGCCTCGATATGCAAGGCTGTACTGGCACTGATGGTTGGTATTTCTAGGTAATTGCATGGTGCTAAATTGTTCAGTACGCATGTAATTTCTGGAACACTTTCCTCAGTCAGCATATTATGACTTCTGGATGTTGCTATTACCGTAGTTACCGCACTAGGCAATGGCAAGAAAAGGTGAGTACATCTGTTGTAAACAACACCAATGAGATATAATTTGGGTTTTTTGAGGTGGGTCCAAAACATGTTCAGATTTTTATAAAGTTACAGTGCTAAAAAACAAAACAATAACCCTAGTATGTTTCAACTTTTTCACCCACAATGAAAAAGATTGGCAGTGCGGGTTTGAAAACCATGCGATCGCTGAGGTTAATGATATCAACTCAAGCTAATTGGAGTCAGGAGTGAGCAACCCGGAGTACAATCAAGACAACAATAGTGGAGGTGTGAGGTAGCGCTCTCATAAGAAGCATCTGTGAATGTCTCAAAAGAGCTCCAATCAAAAACTCCTCATTAGCATAAAGCTGGTAAAGGTCACACATGAGCAGTTTAACTACTGACGGAACCACAACCAAAGGGTCGAACAATCCTATCAGTTTAGTTCTGGGGTGAGCTTCCCTAAGAGCAGGCACTCCACTGAGATGACTGACACATACTGCAGATTGCTCATTGAGGTGAATGAGAAGACCAGAGAAGCAGCTAATGATTTAAATGGACCACTGGAGGTAGTTAACACTGTTTGTAAATATGTCATGAGAAAATCACCGAACAGGCATGCTGTCCGTGGCAGGACGCCACAGAGAAAGCTGCAGCTCTTTCCTAAACGCTGCTGAGAAAATGTTTTGAGGGCTGATGAAACGAGCTGCTCGTGAAGAACATCCAGCGCTGGATACATCTTAATTACAAACATGAGCACAGTCCCAGAGTGAACCACGACGGAGGGAGCATCGAGGTTTTCAGGGCCGCCAAGTCTATCAAGATATCTTGCATAATAATATCAGGGTGGCTGCCTGCCCACTGAAGCTCGACAGAAGATGGATGAGGAACACAAGTTAATATACCAAATTAAAAATCTACCTTTTGGAGAGGGACAGTCAGAGCCAAGACTTTAACCTAATAGAGATGCTGTGGAATGACCACAAGAGAGTTATTCACACCAGACATCCAAATAACACGTCTGAGCTGAGGCGGATGAATGGCTCAACATTCACCTGAACTGTGTGGTAGGTCTCATCAGCAGATCCTGCAATGATTTGAGATTATTATAACATTTTATCATGGGTGAAGGAGTCGAACTAAATAGCTGGGGATTGGACCGACAGGACCTACGCCTTTGGCTCACCCACTTTGTTTCTTTCACTTTAGAAATATTGCAAAAAATACCCCAAAAAACAAACATTTTCTGTCATTTAATCATCTGGAACTTTTCTCCAGGCTTGATTACTGCAATTCACTTCACGTATTACACCTACTCCTGCATCCCTTCACTGACTTCCAGTGAAATTCAGAACCAACTTTAAAATCTTGTTATTAAAGATAAAGGCCTGTCTGTGTAGAGCTGTGAGATCTTATCACTGCAGACGGCCTCTGCGATCTTCTAAACAGGGTCTCGTGAATGTCCGTCGCTCTGATTTTAAAACCACACGTGATCGTTCTCCTGAGGTCGTTGCGACCGACCTGAGGACCAGCCAAGTTATCAGGTTTTACATTTTTTAAATTAGTTTTGATTTTTATTTTGTTTTGGCTTTTATTATTAATTTAATTTATTTCTTCTTCCTCTTTTTGACTCCCAGTCTCAAAAAAAAAACATGTTCATCAATGCATCATCATCATCATTAGCCTATTTTTGAGTATATTTTTAATAATTAGTTTAGTTAGTTTTTCAAATTCACAAAATCATTTCAGTTTATTTCAAAAGGCTGGTTTTAATTCAAATTTTTGTTCATTTTATATTTTTTTGCATTTAGTTTTAGTTTTTTGTTTAGTTTTAGTTAACTTTCATAACCTTGCATCTGACGAGGACGCCTTCTTGGTGAGGTGTGCTGGGCATGCCTTAACGGGAGGAGGCGCCCGGGGGTAGGCCGGAGGAATTAAAATTTTCAGCAGGCCAGGGAACGCTTCGGTATTCCCCTAATGAGCTGGAGGAGGTGGCTGGGGAGGGAGAGGACTGAGCTTCTGCCCCTGTGACAGGGCCCTGGATAAGCAGCAGGAAATGGATGGATAGGTTATCCAGTGGTTCACTTACTCGTCATTAAAGACACAAATGATTGTAGTTTTAAATTTCTGGCTTTAGGATAAAATCTTCTGTCAAACTGATGTAGGAACAACTCTTGAAAAAGTCAAAGTGCAAAGCTCCGTAATTAGCATCACTGTTTGTTGCAAAGACGGAGCCTCAAATCCTAAGAGGAAAAAGTCAAATAAACTCTATATGACTTTCATCAACAACCTGAAAGCTAAATGAGATTTCAGGTAAAATGTACAGCGAGACGATTTCAGATATAGCATGAGGTAAATTCCAAATTACTGCACAGTTTGCTGCTGGTTATTCAGCTCCTCTTTCCACCACTTTAGCTAATTATTTTATTCCCTTTAGCCTATTAAAACATTTAACTTTCTTAACCACAGCATTCACTGCTGGCTGCAATTAATAAAGACAATATTATCAGCATTACTGCTGCTCTAATCCTAGACATCCAATCTCCCCTTCACACTGTTGCCCCCCTCTCACTCCCTCATCCTAATCTAGGAGTTTGGACTTGCCCCAGCCTTGCCCTGGTGGATCTCCACCAGCTTCCTTGATTGGATTTAAATACATTTCCATCTATATGTTAATGCAACCACAGGTGACAAGCCAATCTACAACTGATATGCGTTTACCCGAGCATGAAATTGGGGAGCACAAACAAAAATAAGGATGAGAACACGGCGTGAGCAGCATCTTGGCGACATACAGTACATTAAAATTTGACAGCGTGAGCGGGATTGCCTCGGCTGCACAATCTGCGAAGTCCTTTTAGCGGCCAGTCCTTTGAGAACTGGACGTTGACGGGTTTTTATCAGTCTGGGGGAGGCTGAGGACAGTGCTTGCATCGCCCAATCAGAGGTGACGTTGAAAGAAGACATCAACCGCCGGTGGCTTGGAACTGAGATGACGAGCGGTTGGGATAATCAAAGGAGCTGGCTGAAAGGGGGGAGGTGGGGTGATGAGGTTAGAGCGTCCGCACTGAAGCTCTGCCAGGAAGTTTGTGTCTGGGCCAATGAGCTGGGAGAGGAAGCGCTGAGTCAGGAACCCCGGCCAAGAGAGGGGCCTGTGGTGCTGGCATCTCCTCCTCGCACACACGTTACAATGCATCGCACACCACCGCCCCACCGGAGTCATAACACGCCGTTTCCACGCCAGCACAGTGCAAGCATGTGCACGACACGGGTGCACATGCGTGTGTACACGCAGGGATGTGACGCCAAATACCTGTGGCACCAAAAAAAAACT